>JAVTVY010012185.1:0-55489 GCA_036873755.1 Hanleya hanleyi | reverse complement strand
TGATAGGCTCGAATGAAATTCGCGCGCCCAAAGTTCGGTGTTAAGGCCGTAGCTGGGACCTGTTGTCCATCCACATGCAGGGCCACAAAATTGATGCCGAAATGTTTAAAGTCAAACGGGTTCTTTGGGTAGGCTCCGCTGAAACTGGTATTTTGGAAACTGGAAACAGGCCAGGATCAATCGCTTGGATAGTTCCCACAGGAACAGGTTTTCTTTGTTGGCGCTCATATTTCCAGCCGACACAGAGAACACTTTGGTTTGCACACGCCGAATATGGTACTGGGCTGGTTTTGTTTCCAAGTCTTTGAGGTGTCCCAATTGAACGGCTGGATTCGGTTTCACTTTTCGGACATACAGGACTGCGTCTTGGATGACAATCTTATAGTCAGCAGCATGCGCCTCTACGTTAGTGGCCATCAAGGCGAAGGTCGGAGGCGCCCGTATCAGTCGGATTTTTATGGGGATCTTGTTCAAGAGGTACCGGTCTTGCATGATCATGTCTGCGTGCAGTCGACCCATGAGATCCACCGAGACGCAGTTCGCGGTGAAAGCCTTCCGTTTGTTATATCCCACATTGTCGTTCTCTGCGCCCATGTGCTTGGCTGTGTCCTGGTAGAATAAAGCGGCTGTCAGCTGAGATTTGTTAGTCCATACGACAACAGCGTCTCGATGGTCACTGAGGAGTTTGTCGCTGAGAAATATTGAGTGCAGCCAGAGATTCGTCGGGCCCACCGTTGCTTGGTCGACGATTCTGTTGCCATCCCCATTGACGACCTTGGCTTTCACATACAAGTACGTATGGGCTAAATCCACATAGGCCGTATCCGCATTACTGATGGTGAACTCGATGGACCCTGTTTCGTTGATGCTGGAGAGCGGGAGATGCTTCACCCATAATCCTTGTTCGGCACTGATCTGTGTGGGCGGAACGGTCCACAAATTAAATTCACTGTTGGTGGAGAGCCAAGACTCTGCGTGGATTAAGGACATGGTTAAGAAAAGATATCCTGGGTCTTCGATGTGCGTCGTCGCGGGGTCGGTCGTCGACTGGTGCGTGGTCTCGGTGGTGCAGGTCTTTTATTTCCTACGGTGCGATGTGCTTTGGCCACCAAGACGCCTCCTGCTTCTTTGGCCCGCCGTTTCAAGGCTTCTTTGGGTGCCGTACCCACCAAGACATCACCGGCGACTTGCAGTCCACTGCGTACCGCTTGTTTGCCGATTGCTTTTACTCCTCGCGTCACCAAGGGTAAGAACGTTTTGACGATGCTCCCGAGTATGTTCCCCAACCCATGTCCTCGTTGCATGCGTGCACCGCTAAAGACCGGAAAGCTACCCCCGGCCTGTTGGGCATAATAGTCCATATAGCTACATGCATCGCACTCGTAAGGCACCTTCATTATGCAAAGTGGGGAGCACGTGCTTGTTGAAAATGAAGTGTCAGCACCACTTTTCCTCGTTCGAATGCCACCGGTCGTCCCGTGTCATCTCTTATATCCACCGTGATAGTGTTGATGTCGGTTGTCGTACGGGTAGGTAGAGCATGTGGGTGAAACTGTGGGTGGCTTGATCTCCATACGCCTTTTTAATGGGGACCACCCGTAACAGAGGCGTGTTGATATCGCCCACGATGTGGTTGTCCACCACGTCCGAGTAGACGTAGAGTCCGTACATACCCGACTTCATATCCATCGGGATGGACCTGTGTAGGTCGGTGAGCGAGACCCAGCATTTGCTGTAGGATAATACTCAGTACCACACTCGCGTTGGCGGTGAGGAGGATCTGTGCCTTGCCGTTGTGTGCGTTGTAATCGAAGTCCACGTGATTCTTGAAGGGAAAGGTTTTGATGGGGTTTGAAACATTCGACACCTCCCTAGAGCCTTATAATGCGATAGCCTTGTCAGCCCCTGTATGAACTCCTTGGGGGTATCGTATTGGCCTTCGGGGAGGGTGAGTCGGGTGTCTTTGCCTTCGTAGGTCACCTCGTACCACACTTCATTGGTTCGAACGTTGTACCACGAGTAAGTGTATTGGATATCCACGAGGCCACGTTCCCAGCGTTCAGGTAAATGCAACGGTTGTGGTAACAGGGTCACGTACTTGGCCAAGGTGTTGTCAGGAAACACATCCAGCGAACTGTTACTGGGTAGAGTGAGGTAAAACATGGCGACTGCGCTGTCCTGCTGCTGCTGTTGGTTTTAATAGGTGTTCCAGGCCTTGGACGGTTGTGTCCGGCGTCGTGTTCGTCGCGGTGACTTGCTACGTGTCACGGCTCTGGAGATGTGGGATGTCTTGATCAAGAGTGGTTTTTGAAAGGCGTGAAAAGAAGGTGCCCGTTGTGGTGGTGTTTTGGGGGGTGACTCCGGTTCCCACTCGGCGACCTGCGTTGACGCATCAGGTCATTCACTAAATCCGTCATGTGGGTACCGGGGACCACCTGATTCTGTACCAGTGGTTCGCCTTTATCATCCCAAGTCATGTTAGGATTCTGTTTCATCCGTTGTAATACCAGGCCAGCTTGTTTCTTGAATGATGCAGGTACACTCTTCAGGACTTCGTCTTCCACCCACTGTGAGGCTGTGGGTGGTACCCCTGGTAATGGCGGCGGTTGGAGCGGTGCTGAGGTCGGCGGTGTGTCGCGTGGTGGTGGGGGTGGTGCTTGGGTAGAGAGGGTTTTGTATTGGTCCATCAACGTCATGTACCGTTGAAGAGTCTCATTGTACCGTTGTACTTTCTCACTGTCGCTTAACCCCGGTCTTTGTAAAATCTGTTGCATCTCTTCATCGAGGGTGTCTATGGTCTTCACCGTAGGTGGGACAGGGTAGGGCGATTGGAGGTTTTGAAGGAACCGTGGTTCGACGAGGACCATTTTTTTCGTGTGGTTTATTGTCGGCCGAAGAGTCCACCCAATACTGGACCCAACACGGAAGCGGTTAACGGTGCTAAGATGGCCCCGAGAAAGCCGCCTTTCTGTAACACCTTTTTCTTTTGTGTTTGAGAGACTCGCTTCTGGACTAGGGTTCGGAGACCTGTCTTATGCTTGGTCAACTTGGTCTTCTGAGTCGGAATCAGTGGTACGTTGCCTTTTAACAGGTTGTACCCGATCTCGCACAGACAGCGTACAAGGTGATGGTCCGCACCGCGTACAATGGTTCGCACTAACTCGGGTGGGGCCGTCTTCAATACACGGAGCGTGAGGGCGTGCTTCCGTACTCGCGCAGACATCATGTACAACTAATGCTAGAACCCACAACTCTGCCCTTTTTATCTATCTACCTCCTCAATATCGAACAGAGACAAAGTCAACCATGATGTGGTATTATTTCTTTTTATTATCCCCATCATCAAACACACACACTCCAGCTGGGGGAGCCACTGTGGATGTGTTTACATTATTTTTGCATGTACACGTGGTGGGTCTCTCCGGGAAAGATGCCGGTCCGTAGTCGAAGGTGGTCGGGGGTGGCTTGCTTGAGGTCGAAGAGCATATACCCGTGCTGAGGGGTTGTGGCATCTTTAAAGGCTTCCAACGCAAACGGTGTGCGGCCGGGATACATCTGTCTCGCCAGGTGCAGCAGTTGAGTGGTATCTCTCGGATTTTTGAAGACCACCAGGTAGTGGGCATTTAAGCTGATGTTCCGATGTTCTTTGTTTTTACTGAACGGATTCTGCACAATGTAGATGATGCTGAGCCGTCGATGGTGGCTGCCTTTGGTAAAGAGTTGGGTGACCCGCGCATCCGTCTCCGCCATGAGATCATCCAGAACCACCAAGGTGTCGGGTTCCAAATCGGCCAGGTTGGGTAGGCCTTCCACGAACGTGATGTGGGGCATTGCTGCATACGCTGCCTGCCATTCTCCGTAACACCACACGACTCGGGCAATGGGTGGGGTGATCATGTTGTCGGCGTGCTGAAGGAGCTTCCTGACGATGTGCGTTTTACCGGAGCCCGTCGGTCCTGCGATGACGCAAGTGAAGAGATGCTGCCACCGAGAGTCCATGGTTGGAGGTGTATCCGCTGGCGTGGTAACCCGCTCTTGTAAATTTGGTACGAGTGAACTGGAGTGGTGGTGGGTACAACGTCGGTCGTCGTTGTCTGGTCACTGTGAGTGATGAAATCCGGTGGGTTTTCAGACGTAGTGGGTATACTTGGTGTGGAGCTCGGTGTCGTGCTCGGCGTCGACTGTATACTCGGTGTGGAGCTCGATGTGGCCTGTACACGTGGTTTGGTGGTGGTGATGACTGGGCTCGTTTCGATCACGTAGGTGACTGGCGCTATCTGTAGACTGGTTTCACTGGTGACTGTTCTAAGTTGGTTAGGAAGAGTGCTGACATAGGCTACGTCGTAAAACACACCTCCGTACAACACACTCGGCAGGGTTAGCACCACAAAGCCCACTTGAGCTTTGCGCGTTTTGGGAGACGCTTTGTTCAGAGGCAGATGCTGTTTGTCCATAGCACCGTGGTCGAACGTGGAATGAAGGATGACGGCAGTGGTGTTTGGCTTTATAGTCGTTTCACCTGGTTGGCCGCGACCAAGGAATTGAAGGAACTGGACGAAATGAAACAGTTTGCCACGTCGACGTTCCGTTTTCAAAATCTGCTCCACCGTGTAGTAGTCTTGCTGTGTTTTTACGACAGGCTGTAATTCCGTCTCGTAAAATGTCCCTAGCAACGGTTCCCCTTGAAGATCTTCCAGTTCATAGACTCGCTGCTGTCGGGGTAGGCGCCGTTTAATCAGGAAGTGCTCATCGCTCCAGTTGGGCAAGTAACTTTTCTCAAATTGACCTTTGAATTTACTGATCCGTACAGGGTCCCCGACCTTGAACACCTCCTTCGGCGTTCGCTGCGATTGCCTGGGGTACAAGACACGCCGGACTTGGGCTTCATTGCGTTGGGTCACGGTAATGGGGGCTCTCTCTATACTCCGGTGATAGGCTCGATTGTAACCACTCACAGGTTTCGGGAGAACATCGATGTACCGCCTTGTATTCTTATAGGTGAAATATTTATACATGCGGCCTTTGAATGTCCTGTTGAACCTTTCCACCACGGAAGCCTTGGTCTCGTTGTACGTATGGAAGAAAACGGGCTTTCAGAAACTATTGGAACGGTCTGTTGAGGAATTCCGTGCCTTCGTCGGTTTTCAAATACAAGGGTTTGCGCCCGGTCTTGAAGATGTCCTTGAACGCCGCTATGAGATTCGCCCCCGTTTTCGTCCGGATGGGTACCACCCACGCATACTTCGACAGGATATCGATGCACGTCAAGATATACCGATTCCCATCGTTGTGTTTGGCAAAGGCGCTCATATCGACCAAATCCGCTTGCACCTGGGCATCTATTCCTCCCACGAGGACCCGATTTCGTAGAAAATGGCGACGGACAGATCGATGTAAGGTATAGGTGTCTTGTTTTCTTAACCAATCTCGGACTTGGGCACGTTGTATCCCCTGGGGTTTGGCCGCTCGATAGAGAGCCTTCAATGCACTATAGGCCGCCGGACTGTCGGGACTGTAGTATAAGTTATCCAACACCTTCTCTCAGCTCTTCATGGTGACAAAGGATGATGGACTCTAGCTCTATCGTTTATTTATAACGGATATATCTTGGGTCGGAGTTTCTTTCTGATTTTCTTCGTTGGCTTCTGCCAGCACATTTTCCATGGTAAATGACCAGTCCAACTCGTCTGATGACCGATCTTCCTCCGTAAGCACTTGATCCACATCTACCACGGCATCTTCCAATGCAGATCATAGATCAGGGTGAAGGGTAAAATGCACTGTACCTCCATCTAGCCGAGCCAATTGAGCAAAAAAGGGGCCGCGTCGGATGTACACATTGTGACACAAGTGAATCAGGTCGTCGTCCAGTTCACCAGACAACACCAGTTTGAATTTGGTCCAGCCCTCCCGGGACCGACGAATGTGAGCCGGGCACGGTTGTAAAGGGTCCGCATCACAGATGTCTCCCACCTCCTCCATGACATCGACCTTATCGGCATAAACGTGCAGGAAAACCTCGGGGGTCAAGCTGAGATACGCCCGTATTATATGCTCCGTCATGGTCAGTACGTGAATGGTACCAGATTTGACTGTCTCTCGCATTAATAGGGAAAACCCCGTGAGACCAAAGGATGGGGTGGTCATGTTACTGGGCTGACTGAGCCGGATAATCAATGGTATCGTCGTCTGCCTCCGCTTCATTGCTAGACATTTGTTCATTGGGTTTTGCCGCCGCTTCTCTCAGGGCACGAGCCCACTCCAATTGAACAGCTGACCGCTCGTCCGGTGTAAACAGCTGGTTCACGACAGGCACCACTTTCTCGAAGGCTGTCCACAGATCGGGTCTAGGGTGAAGCCTCGCCTAGGGTCTTGGTAACGGCCCAGGCGTGGGAAGAAGGGTTCACGGTGTACGTAGATGACATTGTCTATGTGGATGAGGTTTCCGTCGAGCTCACCACTCAACACCCGTTTAAATTTGGTCCAGCCGTCACGGTGTAGCGTAACCGTATTCGATACGGTCTCAGCGCGCGACCAGCAAACATCTCCACGGTCTCCCACGAGGGTGACTTTATCTTCATAGACGGGTAACCCCACCCGGGGTGTGAGGGGAACGATGGCTCGTAGGACTGGTGACATGGTTGACCCAATGACGAACGGTGAATGACACACACTCTGACTGTCTCTCGTGCTTATGATGAGGTCCCTCAGTGACATGGTTGACACAATGACGATCGGTAAATGACGCATACTGTGACTGACCCTCGTATTTATGGTGAGGTCCCACTGTCAATGCCACAGCGTCAGGGTCAATAGGGCACAGACCATTACTAGACCAACCAGCCGTAGCTGGTTCCGGCGTGAGCGCTCGTGATCCATAATCCGGGCATCAAGGATGGCTGACATAGTCCAGTAATGGTGAGTGATAGCACACCTCTCCATCGTGTGCACTCTGTCGAGGACCGCTTATGTGAACTCGTTCGGGATCTGGCGTCGCCCCTCGTTGTCGTCGCCATCTGCATACATGGACCGAACCACTGCTCGGCAACCCGTGAGTGAATTAACCACGTTCGCATGCTGTAAAATGCGAGTGGCATATTGATGGGTGTCCGTCATGGCTCTGCAACCGTAGGAATGGGGGTGTGGGATTCAGAGGGACGTGTTTTATAGACCATGTCACACATGCGCGCCTGGACGTAGCTCTACGGGTGTAGTCCGTGATACGTACTATTCTGATGGGTTAGTGCAAAAAGAGAGCAACAACAACAAAGATTACAGCGTCGGAGGCGCTCCTGGATCCCCTGGAAAATCTTCTCCACGTCTCATGGTATAGCTCCGATGAGGCAGGCTCAGGCTGGTGAGGCTCAGGCAAGTAGCTCCCCTCGTCAGATAGGCTCAGGCTGGTCAGGCAGGCTCAGATTAGTCAGGTCAAGCAGCAATGCCATAAAAATTCCCACTTTTATACCCCTACATAGAAGTACACGGATGTAGGCCCGGACGTAGGCGAAAGCATCCTAGTACCTGGATGTAAGCGCAGACGTGAGCGAAATTCTAGTACCCGTCCATTGGTTCTTTTATCGATCGCTCATTGGCTTTTTTTCTCGACCGCTGATTGGTCCAAATGGAACTGCCCATCCTTCCCAGGTTAATTTACAATCCGCTTTTTTGTGTTGAAGCTCTGTATATCGATGCCGCAACATTGTTGCCGAACATTGCCGAAAGGGAGACCTTTGACCTGGATGTGACCTTTGACCTTTTGACCTGGATGTGACCTTTTGACCCGAAATTCACTCGCGCACTTCCGGTGATGCCATGCAGGCGTCTGGCCGGATAACCCGCGCGCGCGTGAGGCCGGATAACCCGCGCGCGCGCGCTGCGGCCGGGGCGGGCCGGGCCGGGCCGGGCCGGATTAAAATTCCGGACCCTACGTCTAAGGGAAAATTGGAACTCTTCTGAGTTCGGAGGTAGTTTTTGTGAAACCGGAAGTGACGTCTGTGCGAACATCCCACACCACCAAACCACAACCACGGACCCATAGGGGTTGGTCAAACACACTTCCACGCACCCCCAAAATGCCTGATTCTATACTACGGCCAGACTACGCATGGGCAGACTCTTGAACACGGACGAACCATGAGTCCATGAGTCCATGAGTCCAGTTGGATGCTTCAAAATAAGACCTCAGGCGACTCCATCGGACCACTAGTGACCCATGTCGGCGCCAAAATGTCTATTTCCATATACTTGGTATACTGCGCATGCGTAGAATGACGTCAGTGCCACGTCACACCCAGTCCATCGGATGCCCCTTCACGAATGCTTCACATTGATACCTCAGTCAACTCCATCGGATCATTAGTGGCCCATCTAGACCCCAAAACGTCTATTTCCATACCCTTTGTCTACCGCGCATGCGCAGAATGACCTCAGTGCCACGTCACACCCAGTCCATCGGATGCCCCTTCACGAATGCTTCACATTGATACCTCAGTCAACTCCATCGGACCATTAGTGGCCCACCTAGACCCCAAAACGGCTATTTCCATACACTTTGTCCACCGCGCATGCGCAGAATAACGATATTTCAAAACCACACCCAGCCCATCAGATGCCCCCTCATATATGCCTCACATTGATACCTCACTCGACCCAATCGGTACACTAGGGACCCCTCTCGCCCCTGAAGATTGCCGGAGAATTTGGGACTACTTTCTGTCCGCGGAGGCAGACCGCATCACCACCAGACCGCATCACCGTGAAGGAATACAAACGCCCGATTCACGCAAACCGAAAATGACGTCATACCTGCCCACAACACTCCTGCGCACACCGCCACAAAACCGCCACAAATGTCATACCTGCGCACAACATTCCCGCGCACACCACTTTCTCGCGCATGCGCAGTGAGGCGCCAGAGACTTTAAATAGCCTTTGGTTACTACTTCCTGCTTTCCCATGTTGCTTGTATAGTTCAAGGCATTATTCTTAGTTGATTGCGCAAACATCAAAACCAAAGGGTCTCATTATAGTTTTTCTGGGTATTATTGCATTTACCAGCTTTACCCGTTCTAGAATCCACCGTATTCTCGGGCTGAATGCGAGGTGCCGGAAGAAGCTTTCCTGCAAAGTCATGTGGTTGCTTTTTAGACAAGACCAGACGTCGTCCATTTTCCCACCTCTTGCATATTTTTTTCAATTTGGCTCTGTCACTCTTCATTTGACCGTACCACTCATTATTTGGCCCTTGTGCTCATCGCCTGACACTTTCGCTCCTCATTTATGCCCTCAAATTCTCATTTCACCAATTACCACTTTGCATTTGACCCTTTCGCTCTTCATTTGACCCTATGACTCCTCATTTGACCGTTGCACTTTTCACCTGTCTCTTCCACTCCTCATTTGACCCTCGCGCACCTCATTCGACCCATGCGCTCCTCATTTGATACATCCACTCCCTCCCTGATTCTGATCACGATGGCATCACTGAACCTGAAATGAACCTGATTCTGATCATGTGAGGCGAGGGCTGCTTTTTTATTACTGAAAAGAGCACATCATCACACAACTGAATCTAACATTGTCCAAACTTATGCTATGATTCACCAAATTATTGAACTTCGACGTCAAAGATAAAGGCCACTGTGCTCCAAAATTGTTCCTGGCATTGTCTGGACGGTATCTGGCGCTGTGATTGAACTAACTCCTAGAAACTTCACTGATGCGTTGTCATGTGATTTCGAAGAAGTCGTTGATCAATTAACTATTCGTATTTTCATCTTTCACACTTTTGAAGATCACTACGGATTACTCTATAAAAACAAATCTGAAACTTCTACATATCTGGAAGCTTGGAATCCCGTCGGGTAAAGCTGTTGGTCATCTCATGTAATTAAGGCTCTTTGTATGGAGGAGCATATGTGTCTCAATTGATACTGCTTAATTGAATGTCCTGTTGTAATGACCTGATGATATTGCCATTCTTATTGGCTCATACTGGTATCCATTTTCCTGCATTAGAGCTCGAATCATCTGATTCCTTAACTATCAGCTCCTTAAAGCTGTTGTCGCCTGGAAATTATTTATCATTGTCATTACTGTCATTATTATTCTCTCTTTGCCCTCTGTCTTAGCCCTCACTGTTTTGTTGTAGCATTATTATTCTCTATTCACATTCTTCTTAGCCTCTATTCATGTGTAGTTTTGAATAAAAAAATGTATCAGAAACTCGCCATAAAACAGCTCTCAAGTATGTGTGAATATTTTGGGCCTGTAGCTAGCCCTAGCTACTTACCTCCCTTTTGCTGTTATATCATAGGGGTCGAGTCAGCAAGCCAAATTAAAGCCGATCAAAGATCACGACACTTCATCAGAAGTTAACAGGCTAGAAAGAACCATCTCTCCAAAATGGATGTAAAAAAAAGAAAGATCGTTTTTATCCAATAAATTAATGAATATATCGAATGAAGAGACATCCGCCACAGGCGACCATATATATCCGCATCCGATGGTAGTGAAAACAAACCCCAACAAATTGTCCTCTATCTAATTTGCAAAAGAATAGGCGATATGTTTGTTCTATGGTGGCCGAGAGGGGCCATCGTCACTTCGCCATCGTGCCATAGGGCGATAGAGCGATAGAGCGATGACGATAGAGCGATAGAGCGATGGCGATAGAGCCATGGCGATAGAGCGATGGAGCGATGGCGATAGAGCGATAGAGCGATGGCGATAGAGCGATAGAGCGATGGCGATAGAGCGATAGAGCGATGACGATAGAGCGATAGAGCGATGGCGATAGAGCGATGGCGATAGAGCGATAGAGCGATGGCGATAGAGCGAAGTACATGACTGCGCATGACTACACCAAAACGAGACAAGTCGACATTTTTGCCTACATTTGTGTTCACGGTATTTGTCGGTACAAGATTTTCATGGCGGTCAAAATGAATATCAACGCCATGCATACTAAGAAAAATTCTGTACAAGAAAGCGACTCTGAGTTGATTCAAGGAATGCCATTATGAATATATTAAAAAAAAGATCTTTGATTAATGACACGGAGAGGGGAAGGATTGACGCTTATTAATGTTCAATTATTGGAGAACGTTGATAGGATATTAATTTATTAAGATTTGCCTTTCCCCCTATACCCCCGCATTGCACAAAGAACGGAATGTCTCAAAGAGCTGAGACCAAGGACTACTTCGTCTCTCCACCCTCAATAATTACGAGGGGGTGCCTTGAAATGGGCCGAAAATTAGTAGAGAAGCGTGTGAAATAAATCTAAAATTACATGGGGGTGTACCCCGACCCACCTCTTCAATTCTTCCTTCGCGGGTCTAAATTTGTCGTGACTGGTTTTAAATTGCAGTTTTATTCCAAGTACCAACATTTTCTCAGTGGTTTCGTACTAAATGGAATTTAGACTGGTCACAAGGTGACTTTAAGTTATTAGGTCTTGTGTTCACAAACAATTTGGCCGAAAAGGTTGAAAAAATTACAAAGATAAATTAAAAGATATTGTCATACTCATGAAGATATGGTCCAAATAGGATTGACTCCACTAGGACGAAAAGTCATTTTAAAAAAGCTTGTTGTTGCCGAAACTCAACCATCTATGCTCATCTATTTTCCTCTCTTCCAAACCCACCCGAACCACTTATAGATGAATTCCAGAAACGCTGTTTTGAATTTGTTTGGAACTCGTAACCTGATAAAATTTTCAGAAAAATTTCTGTTAAACCACTTGAACATGGCGGTTTAGATAATCCTATTGTTAATATGTAATCCAGGCACAAAATATATCGTGGATTAGGATATTACAAGCTGATAATTCCAAGTGGGGTAATATTTTGAAAATGTATATGCCAAAGAATATAGACCCAATAGGAGTTGGTTCAGCATTCTTAAGAACTAATATTATACCAACGATGGAAAACGTATTTTGGAGGGACACGCTTCTAGCCTGGACAGGACTGCCAAACTTTCTCGAATGAAATGGTACAATGAAAAAATTAAAATTGATAATAAAGCTCACTGGGATGGAAAAGGTGTGCGGTTTGTAAATGATATTTTAGATAATAACGGATTTTTTTTTGTCATTTGACTCTTTTCAGTCCATTTATAAATGCGCAGCCAATTTTCTGGAATAATTATCAGTATGTCAGGGAAGTAGTATATAAAACTGATATTAACGCAACTTGACCTTTGACCTAAAAAATTTGCATAGTGGGGAGAAAAACTACCTCCGAACACAGAAGAGTTCCAATTTTTGCAGGTCACTGTGCAGGTCAAGTGGTTGCCATGGTGACGTCATTTCCGGTCACGTGACGTTTGGGGCATGTATTCCCCCGCGGTGATGCGGTCGCGAGAAAAAGCCTCCGCGTACAGAAAAATAGTCTCAAATACGCGGGGAGCTGGGGGAAATTCTCCGGCAATCTTCGGCAATCTCCGGGACATTTGGGGGGGGAGAGGGGCTCCTAGTGGACCGATTGGGTCGAGTGAGGCGTCAAAGTGAAGCGCTCCTCCAGGGCGATCAAGTAGTGGGTGAGTGTATGTAAAGTTAGGATTTGTCCCAAAAATACAAAAAGCGGAACACGGACTTTACCCCTACAATAGGGGAAACCCTTATCAACCATGTTCAAACGGGCTAATATCGGTCTCCGGCTTATCGGGCCTGCCTATCAAGTCATGGGTGGGTGCATGTAAATTGAGGATTTGTCCCCGAAAACATAAAAAGCGGAACACGGATTTTACCCCTACAATAGGGGAAAACTCCTATCAACCATGTCCAAAAGGGCTAATGTCGGTCTCCGGCTTATCGGGCCTGCCTATCAAGTCATGGGTGGGTGCATGTAAATTGAGGATTTGTCTCCGAAAATATAAAAAGTGGAACACGAACTTTACCCCTAAAATCGTGCCTGATTCGCACATTTGCATCTGTACGGGAAAATGCCTGTATGTGTATAGGGGTGGTCATTTTTTTGTGGATTTTACTATGGGTTGTGATGTCTTGTTTTCTTCGTCTCACCACGTAAAATTCGATGGGCAGGGTCTCGGAGCTAAGCGGTGAAATTTTTCGAAAAAGCCCCTGCGCGCATGCATAGTGGGTAAATAGTGCTGGGTGGCTGTTTTGGGATCTAGGTGAGCCCCAAGTGGTCCGATAGTGTCGTACGGGGTCTTATTTTGAAGCTCTCGTGGAGGAGCATCCGACTGGGCTAATGCATCGTCCGCTTTCAATATTCTGCGCATGCGCAGTCTGGCCGTAGTGTAGAAAGCAGGCATTTTGTGGGTACGTGGGTGTGTGCTTGGGGTAGAGATGGACCACTATTGGTCCAAATGAGTCGTGGGAGGGGTCAAAGTGAAGCTTTTGTGGGGTAGAGTCAGAATGGCGTGCTTTTTATTGCAAGTCGCGTCAATCTGCGCATGCGCAATAAGGTGTAGTAAGTAAAGTGGTCATTTTGGGGGTGCGTGGGGGTGTGTTTGGGGTAGAGATGGACCACTATTAGTTGGGAGGTGTCATTTTCTAGCTCTCGGGGTGTAGACCCCGATTTGATGGATGTCCACAGCATCTATGACGTCATCGGTGACGTCATCAGTACAAGTAGTAGCGAAAGTACATGTGCATGTACTATGTGCCTATACATGTACTATGTGCCTGTACATGTAATCTGTCCATATACATATACTCTACCAATGTACATTTTTGTTGTCCATGTACTTGTACTCTTGCGGGAACAGCACAGTATCCTGATAATATATACATCGCGGTGATGTGGCGTTAGTCAGCTTATCTGGCTAGTACTTTACACATTTATCGTTTTGAATTTTTCTTAATTGTAAGAAATTACATATCAGACTGTATGTTTGTTGTCCATAATAATAACATAATTATGTATGACCAGACTGTATCTATGTTGTCCATAATAATAACCTAAGTATGTAGGACCAGTTACATCCGGGGACCTTTGTTTTACATCCGGGACCTCATCTTACATCCGGGGTTTTCATTGTTTTACATCCGGGACTGTGGTTTTACATCCGGATGCTACAATATATGTCTTGTATTATACAATATATGTCTTGTATTATACAATATCTGTCCTGTATTATTCAATATCCGTCCTGTATTATACAATATATGTCCTGTATTATTCAATATCTGTCCTGTATTATACCATATCTGTGCTGTATTTTACAATATATGTCTTGTATTATACCATATCTGTGCTGTATCATGCCATATCACTCCTATGTTATACAATATCTGTCCTGTGTTATACAATATCTGTCCTGTATTGTACCATATATGTCCTGTATTCTGACACCATCACACAAAAGCTTCACTTTGACACCTCCCACGAACCATTTAGACCAATAGTGGTCTATCTCTATCCCAAACACACCCTCACGCACCCCCAAAATGCCTCCTTTCTATACTACGGCCAGACTGCGCATGCGCATGAAAACGGACGATACATTAGTTCAGTCGGATGCTCCTCCACGAGAGCTTCAAAATAAGACCTCTTGCGACACCATCGGACCACTAGGGGCTCACCTAGACCCCAAAACGGCCACCCAGCACCATTTACCCACTACGCATGCGCGCAGTGACTTCTTAAAAAAATTCACCGCTTAGCTTCGGGACCCCGCCCATCGTGTTCTACGTGGTGAGACGTGAAAAACAAGATCCCACAACCCATATCGCAATGAGCAGGTGCGAATTGCCCAGTATGGACCTATCCATTGAGCCAGTAGGCCTATGGGCCTATCCACACCCTGCACCCAAACGGCTGCTCCAACTTCCGCCGGAGGGTGAACTTCCGCCGGAGGGAAATTACAAATTTGAGAAGCTAAGTAAGTTCAGATTTTTCATTTTTTTGGTAGTTTTAACGTATTTACTACTCGAAAATTGAATGAAAAAATGTTCTCACTGGGACGTGTTAGCGATTCGTGTGAAATTTTCAACTCGTCCTTGTATTATTTTTTAATTACAATTCATTTTATCTGACATTAAGAGCTATATTGCAACATAACAGTGATTAGATGCTTAAAAAATCATCTATCTTTGTGTCCTTCGCCAAATAAGTTATAGATATAAGAAGAATAGTTCCTTAACAGCAGGCTGATAGCTTGTAGTTTCAAATAGTTCAATCTACTTCGGTCAATGTTAGATTTTCTAGCTCATGCATGTTCGTATATGGTACAAATACCGCCGGAGGAGCATGTCTCGAAGATATGATTACCGCCGGAGGATCTAATCTCTAATTGCGTTTGTCTATGTACACGATCAGGCCACTTTACTATATGTTAACCATGCAGACATAGCCATGATCATCACTAATTTTATCCTCGACATTTACGCCTCATCGTTCCAACTCGTGTATTAGCCTAGGTGTTCTCGTCAGCATTGTAATTTTCCGGTCTCTTTGGCGAATCATTCTCCCCTGTGTCAGAGTTTGTAACCACTAAACTGTCGGCGAAACGACCAAATTTATATTTAGTAAATAGTGTCCTGTTGCATTTTGACGGAATATTTGGACTTAGAAGAACTTTTGTCGAGTGAACTAACGGAACTAACTTTCTTCTCTCTAGTAGGTCGGGGATATTCTTAAATCTAGATTTAAAATTGTGCTTTCTAGACAGTACAGCCTATTTTCGACTTGCTTTGGATTAACCCTATCTGGCCTGGACGTCATTTTCTAAAAGAGCATTTTTGGACGATTTTTGGTCAAAATCTTCGAATTTTTTTAATTTTGTTTTTTGTTCGCAAAAACTGCATGATAAATTAGTAAATAATAATCTGATATGAAATAAAATAAGTTTTACCCACTTTTCTATACAGAAGAAATATGACGAAAACATCACTTTTTCTGGTACCCCACATGGCCGCCATTTTGAATTACCCATGATCCTCTGCTCGTGAGGTTATGCAAATAGGCTCAAAATGACCCCAATATGATAACCTATAACGTGACGAAGTTTAAGCTCTCCATTTTTTGGCGTTCCGGAGATATCGCAGAAAGTTTGGTAGGGGGGCATTTTGGCACCCCCTCCCCCAGGACTGGTAGGGTTAATGGGGGAAGGGAGGGAGCGGGAAAAATTAGGGGATGTTTTTTGGTGATGCTAAGACATATGGTTTCAGTAAAATGCATAGAATCGCGTTGAATCAATATGCTGTATTTTTGTGTAATTTTTGAAGAAATATGGCGAAAACATCACTTTTTTGGTACCCCCATATCCGCCATTTTGAATTTACCCATGATCCTCTGCTCGGGGGGTCATGCAAATAGGCTCAAAATGACCCCAATATGATAATCGGAAAAGTCACGGAGTTTCAGCCCCCCCCAGGCCAGGTAGGGTTAAGGTACAGGGGCGTCGGAAGCAAATTCAAAGTGGTACGGCCACTATCATAGCACTTTAGGCGAGGGTCCAGGGGCCGCCGGAAGCTTAATCACAAGGTCGGGTACGGACCGGGAAAGGTAGAATGCACCCAGAAACAACCCAGCGTGTATGACAAATTGGACAAACGAACAACGAATTCGTTTGAAGAAAACTAATTTTTTGTTTCGTTGATAAAATAACGTGAACATCAAACGGCATCGTGCATATGAACGTACAGGTTACTATTCACGATCGGTGCTCAGAGCCGCTAACAAATTCACTGGGGCTCTGGACCGATCAAAGTCTTCTTCAACTTGGAAGCTACCAAAACTGCTTAG
This sequence comes from Hanleya hanleyi, assembly GCA_036873755.1. NCBI lineage: Eukaryota > Metazoa > Mollusca > Polyplacophora > Lepidopleurida > Hanleyidae > Hanleya > Hanleya hanleyi. The sequence goes on along the minus strand of JAVTVY010012185.1, from coordinate 38,768 downwards.
TTCGTTTGCATTTCATTTTGTGTTTATTTCTTTCTTTCTTCGTTTTTATTTTTTTCTTTCTTTCATATTTTTGTTTATTGCGCAAAAGTGGTACGGCCATGGCTTCCGACGCCCTTGAGGTAAAAGGTTGTTCAATCCGGAGCTAAGTCCCGACTGTTATGTTTTTGATTGCATGGCCTGTCCATTTCTTAAAACTTTAAGATATCCAACACTTTCGGTTCAGCCTTCATGTTTTATTTTTGAGAACTTCATAAGACTTATACAGACGGACAACCTAGAAAATTGTCGAATTTAGAATATTCTGATAATAGTAGGCCTTTTACCGCATCACATTTGTCATTCTCTCTGGAAAACTATCAAAACTTCAGTGTACTGTTTATTTATTTTTTTCTGCTCAAAATATTGGGGGGGGGCTTCAGCTCCCGTAGCCCCTTCCCCCCGCCCCTCCCCCGCTCCGCCGTGCCTGTTAGATACTCCGGCGGTAACTGTATCATATTATTATTGACTCCGGCGGTAGTCAGATCTCACTCCGCCGTATGTTGTATCGCCACTTCCACACAGGTCATATTCATGCGTCTTAAAATCATCGAAATTCTTCTTTTTTACATATAAATAACATCTTACCATTAAAAGGCAACCTCGTTTTACATAACGGTCGTAGGTATATTCTTGATTAATCAGATAAAATGCATATTTGATGTAGTTTTTCTAAGAAAGGTTTCTAGATTCGGCTTCTAATGGATGTAATTGTCTATTTAGAATTATCCCGTTCTCAAAAACACGTCAGCTAGTTAAATAAACGTACCATCTAACGACTGAGACAATATGATATTGTTGATAGGGTATGGTTCTGACATATCAACGTAAAAATCAACAAGTTGTCCTACCATTTTTCACGCCCTTCCCTCCGGCGGAAGTTCACCTTCCGGTGGAAGTTGGAGCAGCCGTTTGGTATACAGGGTGTGCCTATCCAGACCTCCGTGAACTTTTCGAAAAATTTCACCGCTTAGCTCAGAGACCCTTCCCATCGTGTTTTACGTGGTGAGACGAAGAAAACAAGACCCCACAACCCATAGTAAAATCCACACAAAAATGACCACCCCCTATACCCATATAGGCATTTTCCCGTACAAATGCAAATGTGCGAATCAGGCCCTATTTCAGGGGTAAAGTCCTTGTTCCGCTTTTTATATTTTCGGGACAAATCCTAATTTTACATACACCCACCAATGACTTGATCGCCCTGGAGGAGCGCTTCACTTTGACACCTCACTCAACCCAATCGATCCACTAGGGGCCCCTCTCGCTACCAAAATGTCCCGAAGATTGCCGGAGAATTTCCCTCAGCTCTCCGCGTATTTGGGACTACTTTTTCTGTCCACGGAGGCTTTTTCCCGCGACCGCATCACCGCCGACGGCTTCACCGCGGAAGAATACATGCCCCAAAGGTCACGTGACCGGAAGTGACGTCACCATGGCAACCACTTGATCTGCGCAGTGACCTGTAAAAATTGGAACTCTTCTGTGTTCGGAGGTAGTTTTTCTCCCCAATATGCAAAGTTGCGTCAATATCAGTTTTATATACTACTCAAGAAAGCAGCAAACAACATGAGATTTGGACTATTACAGAAACAATATATGATACCGTTGATACCGCCCCCTATTTCACTATTAATAAGTGTAAAAAAAGGCTGTAAAATGTTATATAGAAATCTCTTGACCTTTAGATTTACTGTACTAAACAGTTCTTGAAAAAAATTATAGTGATTCGAGTGGTATATATGGAATAATAATGTAACAAAGAGATGTGAAATATAAATGGTTTCGATACAGAATTATTAACCGAATATTGACTACCAACATTTTTGCACATAAACTTTACCCTGATATATCTAACTTATGTACATTTTGTAGCAAAGTTCCAGAGACTATTATTCATCTCTTTTGGGAATGTGAACATATCTACCCTTGGTGGAGTTTACTGGAAAATTGGTTCGCTTCGTCGGGTGTTCCAATTATATTTTCTCCAGAAAAAGTTATACTTGGTCTTTTACAATCCAGAAATCAGCCACTCAACTACTGTATTTCCATTATTAAATTTTCTATATATAAAATGAAAGTAGTTAAAAATCCCTTGGTTGAAAAGTGTTCAAAACGCTTTAAATGTGCGTACGAAACCGATAAATATTTCCAGTATAAGAACTGCGAATGGCGCTTGTTTTACCAGTATTGGTCATCGCTGCATTTACTGTTTAGACTCTTATGATGTTGTTTGCGTAGATAAATCGAGGTGTAATGACGATGTATCTGTTTGTTGTATAACAGGAGTTTCTAATTACAAATACAACCATTTTTGTTTAGTACAATAAAATATTGTATGTACAATGTGTATTACCTAACAATTACCCACGATCAGCACAATCTTAATGAATTATCAGTTTCATATGACATCCGCCTTTCTTTTTCGATAAAAACGCGGAAATAGCCGCGTTCGGCACCCACAACTTCAAATAATTCAACTTACGCATCGACGGACGAATTGGTCAGAGGAGTTAGAAGTTGAATTTGACGAAAAATTACGAGACTATGGGTAAATCAGATCACCAATATTTTAGGGGGGGGGGGAGAAGGGTGACCTCTTCTATTTCGATTCTACGTTGACTTTTTTACAAGCGTTGATCAGCATTAATTACAAAACTTGATTTCAAATGTTCCAGATGTATATGTTCACCAGACAGCGAATATCACTGCTTTATTTATTAGATTCTTATGTCGATCTTTTAGCCAATGTTTATTATTTTAGCCCATATACAATAAAACTTATCGGTCTATCTCTCCGTCTTATCTGTGTAATCTTTGTGGTATGCCGCTGGCCCTTGTAGTATTCATGAATCCGCCTGATAATAACTAGAGTTTAGCGGCGAGCTCTCTTGTGTTGGAGGTACGATTATCACCGTATGAATATGCATGATTATGAGACATGCGCCGACATGGCCGCCATCTTGAATTTTCCCATGATCCTACTTGTAGGGTATGCAAATAGGATCAAAATGACCCCGATGTGATAAACCAGGGATTCGCAGAGGGTCAGCTTTCATTTTTTTTTTTTTTTTTCGTTCCGGAGATAAGGGAGAAAGTTTGGTAGGGGGGTATTAATTGTCCCCAATGTCAAATAGGGTTAAGGAAAAGTGAGCTTTTTTACCTCCATTTTAGGGAGGTAGTTTTCTCTAACCTGGTCGACCGTATTTGTTCTGGCTTTTGGGGACCTGTCCAGGCATGGAGGACCATTTTGCCTCCCCCCCCCTCAATATTTTTCGTGTCCCTTGAGTTAGGGGGCAGAAAGTTACCACACCATACCCTCGGGTCAAGCTCTACCAGGAAATTTGAAACAACTTCAAGATATCCGCTTTGATGACGCCACAGTGACGTCAAAGCGGATATCTTTGGAGAATTTTTGGGTCGATTCTTCCATCAGATTTTTAGAATTGTTTTTATATTTGTGGGGTTTTTTCGTAAAAACTTCATGATAAATTACGAAAAAAATGATCTTATATAAAATTAAATAGCTTTCACCCAATTTTTCTCGAAGAAAAGCAGGAATTTGAAGAAAAACGTCGGAAACATCACTGTTCTGGTTCCCCAAATGGCGGCCATCTTGAATTTACTCATTTTCCTTTACTCGAGCGGAGGGGTGGGGGATAATCAAATAAACTCAAAATGACCCAAATATGCTAAACCAGCAGGTCGCGGATGGTCAGCTCTCATTTATTTGTCGCTCCGGAGATAGGGGAGAAAGTTCGGGGTAGGGGGCCATAATGCCTCACTCCCCCAGGCTAGATGGGGTCAATGCACTTGGCAAACAACACCGTATGTAGGCTACAGTGCATGGACGAAAACAGTGTAGCGCCTGAATGACTCAAATTTTCATTCTCTGAAGGTCTGATATTACGGGCACTGGACGGAAAATCAATAAATATTATGCCCCGCCCTGTTATCGATCTATGAAGTGAACACACGATGATGCTCTCCCAAACTTTTAGTCTGAAATATCGGTTCTAAGATGAATGCATAATATAATCCGTTTCACAACAAGCTCACTGATATCACGAAATTACGCTGCCTGCATATTTTGTACCATCAGAATGAAGATGACGAGGGATTTGGAGGAATTCCATTGGTTAAACTTCCATCTCTATATTTATTAATATTCCATTCAATCCTTGTTTTAGTGCCGGTAAATGGTGCAAACATTAAGGGTGTCACTGATGGGAAGGTGACTGTGTCTACTAGAGGATCCAAAACCTTAACTTGTGCTGTGACCGGCCAGGGTGGTGATCCTCCACTTCCTCCTGCCAGATTCTCTTGGTCAATTGGTGGTAATAATGTTGCCACTGGGAATACATATGCTATCAATAGACCAGACAAATCTTTGAACAAGAAGACGATCATGTGTATAGCTCAGAACTATTATCTTAATGGGAATGTTCTGGGATCAGCAAATGACACAGCTCTGTTGGATGTTACATGTAAGTATATCATATGTGTATATCAGATTGGGCCAGAGTAGCTTTGATCTGCTTACAAGTGATGTGCTCACATTCAGCGGGAATCCGAACAGATCCTTGCAATCCAAATGTATGGAAATTAACGAAAACATAAAGATATCATTTCTATACAGATATGCTAAAATTATCCTTTCATAAAGTATGAACCAAAAATGGGGTCAAAACAAACCAGAGCTTGTGAATAGGTGACCTGGATTCCTTGGAGTGCTGTTTGTCTTGTAAATTATAACAACCATTAGCTTACATCAGAACCTGTGCACTGACCTACTTTTCCATCAGTTATCTGATTTCCCTGGGCATGTATCATCACCATGTTATACATTTGCCTATTGCTATGTTCTGATTATTTGTCCAGATTTGAGTGATGTAACAGTGACCCCGTCTTACACAGTGGTAGAGAATGACAGCATCACTCTCAGTTGTATAGCTGAAGGGAATCCTACACCTACATTCAAATGGAGCAGATCAGGCCAACCTGTCATTACATCAGCAGATTATCAGATGGTGAATGTACAGAGATCAGCCAAAGGTGTGTACACCTGTGAGGCCAGCAGCACTAGTGAGGCTAGTAAACAAGGGATGACCAACCTTATTGTGCAGTGTAAGTTCTTCACATTATGGCAGATTTCTCATGGACTCCAGGGAAAACCTGGAAAGTCCTGGAACTTTCATTCTATAAATGCAGTCCTGAAAATCCTGGAGGTTCAGTCGGAGGTTTTTGGGGGAAAAAAGTGATGAAAACTTGCAATTATGAAATGTATAATATAAACTGGTTTCTGAAAATTATGTCATTCCATATTACACAGTGTTAATGAAATGCAAAAGAATCAGAATCTTAAGTATTTTAGAACAGATTTTGTCTGCTAGGGTCTAATTATCTCTAGTACTCAGTGGGACATCAAAGCTCATTTCAATACTAAATTTGTACAAGACCCAGAAATCTTTGAAGTTCAATATCTCAGTGAACAGTACCCACAGAAATATGTTTAATAATGAAATATATGTGAATTCTTTTAAATCTTTTCTCTTGGGGCTTTCCTTTAACAAGAAATCACCAGCATGCTGTAAATTTCGACCAATACAACTTCTGACATCTGTTTCCAGATCCTCCTGACGTCTCTCTGTCTTACAACAACATCACTAATACACTAACATGTACATCTGATGGTGTCCCAACCAGTTATACCTTCAGTCCTTGGGAACAGTGGATTCATAACCAGTACGGTGACAAATTGATACGGATAATCAACACGTCTACTGGACCAGCAAACGAAAACAAACTCCATCTTCCTTCTATCACCTATCAGGATACCGGATATTATTTGTGTCAAGTGACTAATGGTATACTACCTGGGAAACAGAACAAACAAGTTCTGGTCAAACCCGAAAGTAAGTATTACATCATACATCGTAGTTAATGGGGAAAAGACAGGCTTTAAATCAAATTGATAATTTTACATTGCCATGTGCATATTGCGAAGTATTTACCATGCCAATTTTCTTTTTCTAATAAGTGAAGTGCATGTTTTAATGTACGATAATTTTATAAATCTGTAAAAATAATTTGAATGTTTAGGTTGGGAGATTACTTTGTTTCTCTGACGTCGCCGGTCCATTCAGCGGGGCATCTATTAGCAAATGCTCATGAAGGTTTTGCTGGCAGCTTAATTTATCTTTCAAAATTTGAATGATATATATGATATTAAGCAATTTACTGTTTATTTCATGAATCATTTTCTAAACTGTGGTACTTTTTTCATTTGGACAGCATTATGATGTCGGTTATTCCCCCCCACCCCATCAGATGTACTTGCCTTTTTGCAAAAGCATGTGCAACTGACACACTCATGATAATCAAGTGAACAAAGCTGGCAGCACAATTGTTAGAAGCGATTGTGATGTTGAAGTGCACATGTACAAGCCATATATCCAATTCAACATGGATAAACATAAGATCACTAGCATTGACTATGAAAAATACCCCTTAAGATTATGATGAGTGCCTGTTCGACAAGGCCATAGAACATTTGATTAAGGCCATCGGTTCTCACAGTAGATCAAAGTTTTATGATTGAGGCTGGTAATACATTTTTATATCACCTTGAGTACATGTGATCCAGTATAAAAGGATTTTTGTTCAAATCTTTTGTTTGCAGCACCAGCAGTTTTTGAATATCACCAAGAGAGTTCCTTTACTGTTGGGTTGAATGGTTCAGCAGACATATCCATATCCTTCTACTCTCACCCAACATATTCCAAGATAGAGTGGAGAAAGTCTGGAGATACAGGACAGCTCCTTGGGAACCACAAAGAGGAGCCGGAGTCTGTTCTGTTATCCTTATATGGAGTAACTGTTAGCATACCGTGAATTACATCCACATTGACACTGACAGACATATCATTGTCAGATACAGGGAACTACACCATCACAGTTACAAATGAGATTGATGGTGAAGAAAGAAGGTCCGAGTTCATCTTCTATGTGAATGCCACATATATGCCAGGTAAGACACTCGTGCATTGGTATTTCAAATAGCTCTGTATTTAGGACATCTTACGTATGTACATCTGTATATGTCAACTGCATCTCATAATAAGACTCGGACTGGTTGACACTCTCATCAGAATAGATTTGATAATTATAATGTTAGGCCTTGTTGGAGTTTGGTGCTGAAAATGTCTCCTTGCCAGTACGTTAATTGGCATCTTTTTCCGCCACTCTTTTTAAATGGTGCGTTTAATTGTCGCTTGTATATGGTGAGATTCTCCTGGGGATTCCCCGCGGCTTGTCCTCTATACAAACTGGGACGAATATTAAATATATAATAATATCTATACTCGTCCCAGATACAAATCATTGTGATTGTAGTTTTGTAACTTGTAAACATGGTGAAAAATGAAGCGCTTCATCGGCGGTCGCAGTTATTTGCTCATAATAAGAACTGCATTCTATTGATACTCCCTCGCTTGAGGGTTTCTTCTATCTAACCACATACAGTTCATCATTTTCCATCAAATGACTTAATATGGCTATTACATCATCGCTCTGAAATATTTATATCTAATGCCGCTCAAACTGGAGATATGCACTGTGTGCATGGTCATGCCATTCAAAATGTCCATTTGAACAGCTCCAATAAAAACGTGGTTGGGAAACAAAACATCAGAAGTAACAGCTTTGGTTCTTGTGACATATCCACTAGATTTGCAATAAACAAATTTGACTTCAAAACCAGTAACTTCTAGAAGACGCAGAAGGGAATTTAGAGCTAAGTTTATATCCACCAAGCGATGTATTTGCAGAGTAGCGCTTCATATGTATTGTACAATGCACGTGTTTTCTAAGTTTCCTACTTTTCAGCGACCTATACCACGCCGGACAAGCCAACTGCTGGTACGTACATTTGCCATCGTGTGAAGAATCATTGTATAGAAAGATGTCTGTATGTTGATTTCAATATGGTTGTGTAAAGAACCTGCCTTTAGATACGACACCATAAGTTTGTGTAAAGGACCTGCCTTAGGATACGACCCCATAAGTTTGTGTAAAGGACCTGCCTTAGGATACGACGCCATAAGTTTGTGTAAAGGACCTGTCTTAGGATACGACCCTATAAGTTTGCGTAAAGGACCTGCCTTAGAATACGACCCCATAAGTTTGTGTAAAGGACCTGCCTTAGGATACGACCCCATAAGGTTGTGTAAAGAACCTGCATTAGGATACGACACCATAAGTTTGCGTAAAGGACCTGCTTTAGGATACTACCCTATACGTTTGTGTGAAGGACCTGCCTTAGGATACGACCCTCTAAGTTTGTGTAAAGAACCTGCATTAGGATACGACCCCATAAGTTTGTGTAAAGGACCTGCCTTAGGGTACGACCCCATAAGTTTGTGTAAAGAACCTGACTTAGGATACGACCCCATAAGTTTGTGTGACGGATCTGCCTTAGGATACGACCCCATAAGTTTGTGTAAAGGACCTGCCTTAGGATACGACCCCATAAGGTTGTGTAAAGAACCTGCATTAGGATACGACCCCATAAGTTTGTGTAAAGGACCTGCCTTAGGATACGACCCTATAAGTGTATGTACCGTCAGATCCGACATTCAATATTCAACCGTCGACCGTAAAAGAATTTCCGTGTCACTAATTGGAAGACATATTTCGTATGACAGTAGGACATGATGCGCAGATTAGGGGTCAAAATAAAAGATTACGTATGAAACAGATTGACTTCAATTAGATTAAAGGTCATTAGATTGTTGTATTGATCAGAGAAATTTCAGGAACAAGGTCCAGGTGTTCTGGAATAACAAAACTACAGACTGATCCTTTGTGCAAAATTGTCTGTTTGAGGGAAAAATTGCACGCTTTTGCTCTCTGTAAACATAGATGTGTTTACACCCTGTTGCTCTGCACCTGTTGCTCTCTGTAGATGAACAGCTCAAAACAGCGGTCTGTGTGCTCTACAATAGCAAAATTTTCCTGGGATCTTTTCTGCAAAAATTGTCTTTTTTAGGCGAAATCTGTACCCCATTGAATGTACAGTTGAATGTACAGCCCTAAACAGCGGAAATAAAAGTTAGCACTTTACCTGCTGCTTTACACGGATAATGTCGAGAATTTGAATATCTTGCAAAACATGTTTTATGAGTATGTGATGAGGTAGTTCCTCATATATGTATTTTTCTTCTTCTTTTTAATTATAATTTATCCCTGAACATCAGAAGTGCCCAATCTTTCAAGACCATCCGACATTGATACGTTATGAAAGTCGTCAGCAATGACTATTTTGCTTCATAAACCACCATCCTAGCCCCTGTTTGATGCTAGAAATCATGGTACCAGACTATAGTATTGCAAGAGCAATTTTGATTTCAAAACAGTAGTTCCTAAAAGACACAGGAGAGAATACAGAACTAAACGTATCCAGTATAAGTGATTTATTTGTAGACTAGCGCTTCATATGAAATTCATAGTGCATTATGTTATCTACGTTATGCTTTCTGCGCTTTTCAGTGACCTCTGCCCCTCCGGACAAGCAAAGTGCGGGTATGTACAATTCTCATCGTATGTGTACCGTCATTTGTTTGGATTGTTGTATGGAAAGATGTCTATATATAGATTTCATTAAGTTTGTATAAATGACCTGGCGTAGAATACGACCCTATAGGAGTAGCAAGCGTCTGATCCGACATTCAATATTCAGCCCTCGTCCATAAAAAAATCGTGTCAATAATCGAGTTATCACCAATTTTAAATGTGTATGAAATAAAAATAATAAACAAACAAGATGGTTTTCGACAAGTGAGAAGCGGTCAACAGTTTTCAATGCTGTCAGGAAGACATGATCCGCAATCCAGGGATCAAAATGATAGATTACGAATGAAATGAATTGAGTTCAAATAGGTCACTAGCTTGTTGTTTTCCTCAGAGTAATATCAGGCACAGGGTCTGTGTGCTGTAGTAGAATAACAAAATTTTACTGTGATCTTTACTGCAAATTGTTTGTATGAGGAGAAATCTGTACCTCGTTGCACTCTAAAGATGCTCAGCTCTAAACAGCGGAAATAAAAGTTGGCAATTTTACCGGCTGCTGTACACGAATAATGACGAGAAATTGGATAATTTGCAAAACAAATTCTATGAGTATCTGATGGGGTAGTTCCTGGTACTGATACTGCATGAATTCCTCTCATTTCATCTTTGTGTCTGTTAACTCATCCACTGAACTCTATCTGAAAAGAGAAGACTAACTAATTTTGGTCAAACTTTGAAAACAGAAATCACAAGAATTGTGGGCAGACGGTATCAGAGTAAAGGTGCTTCTGACGCCAAGCCCATACAGATCGGAAGATGCCTGCGGGCGATTACACCCTCAACATCCCCCCCGACAGGTAGTGTTCCGCTCGAACATGAATAGAAAGTGAACGAATCGATGCTAAACAGCGTAAACGCAAATGCTACCTCATCTCGCATGGGCGCCATTATATTTACCCATAGTTTGTCGTCCCGCATAGTATGGCATAAACTCCACTCGCTCCCTACGCTTGCTCAAGATGGACAGCTACAAGTTGGATAGGTAAGAGAGACTTTAAAACTCTCATCTCAAGATGAGTAAATATTTCATGTTGGAATGAAACTACGGCGGTTCACTGAACGTTCGGAAGAGAGAACAGTCTATGTTTTGTTCTGATGCGAAAGTATTCCATTAAACTACGTTAAAAAAATCCAACCAGATTCCACATTGAAAAAAATGGCGACCGTATATGAAGGTTTGAAGAAGATTTTCTTCGAGTAGCTTAATTCAAAAGATTTAAAAGACCCATTTAACTAAATCCCACGTATTACCATTGTCAGTCATCCTTGACAAAATAGTCAAAGCTGGTATATAGCGGAGTTGACTGAGTTATAAAATATGGGTTTGTTTAATAATCTATATTTATCAAATCTCCAATCATTTGGTGGACTTATAGGAACATTATTTCAATATAGGCAACAACGTATATATGAAACCGAGCATAAGTTTTGGACTAAAATAACGAACGATTCGAAATGACTTGTATATATAGAAATGGATGTGCGATGTTGGACCTTTGCTTATTGTTTGTTTTTGGCATTTTCCGGTTATATTTAGTAACCTCAATTGCCCCGATGAATACTGTAAATTTACTGCCCTTGAGCTGTTGATGAAGTTTACTTTGGTCTCCGTTGGCAACATTAACAGACAGGCCCAGAAGTTGCAAGATATTGACTTGGTATCTTACCCCCCATTCATCAGTATAGACCAACCCCATTTAAACACACCTGCTTAGTATTTCGTTTATCTATAATTTTCTTTTATTAATAATCACTTCCACTTAACTAAACTAAAGAGTTATGTCATTTTACAATCTTACCCACTACCATTGAGTTATACTAAAATAGTCGACGTTGCTGGGTTAATGTAATTAAGTATCAGGCCGACTAAAACCGGATTTCTATTATAAGACTACCATTATACCTAGCTTTTCTTTTTCGTTGGTCACTGCCACTATACCATCTGGTATAACTGACCCTTTTCCCATTTACTAACGTTTTTGTCAGTTATTTGTTCCAGATAAATCTTTCGATGGCAGCATTGCAGCTCTTAATTTTGTCGATAATTTAGTTTTGTCGTGTCGAATTTCATGTCACAAAAGTTTTCAAGTTTGACAACCTTCTGTCTCTCCCTTCGGTCCCGCTTCCCCTACCGAGAGAACAGCCTGTGTCGTAGACTTTTCTAGAGATTTTGGCACTTGTCCAAGACTATTCTTGGAAGAGAAAATAGAACATGCAGAAAAAAAAAATTGCAAAAAGAACCGCTGACAAGAAAGATTCACCCAATCATTAGGTTTACTCCGTCTTATTTTAATAGAAAATTTACCAGGTCTTTTTCGCTTAGTCAGGATTTAACTATATAGTGTTTTCAGCCTGTTATAATGAAATTGTTTTATCGCCATTTCAAAGTTAATCAAAGTCGTTAGGGGTTTGTTTTCAATCGTTTTCTGTCAGACTGGCCGTCGCCATACCTTCCTATAAGGTGACATAGCAACGTTCAACCCAGCTCTGTATTACAATAATGTATCCTTGTTTATCTTGAGCTGTAAGTTTTATTCGTCGCTGTCTTCTCTTTAACCATTGCATATAAACCTTTTAAATTATTTCATAATTATTAACATAATCACGATAAAACGTGCTTTGTTAACTCACGCTTTGTGTCCTCCACTTCATCTCTCCCACCCTTCCATTTTATCTATGAACGTTAAGTTTGCAATGAAGTATATTATGTTAACATTACTTCACCTAACATATGTGTTATTCTCATGATTACTCACAGACGTCAGTCTAGGCCCAATTATCGGTGGTGTCCTAGGTGCTCTGGGAACTGCGGTTCTTCTGATCTGCTTACTTGTCTGGCTCAAACGACGACATGGATCAGGTATGAGTATACTCAAGCTTTTAGCTAAGTAACTTAGATATTCGTATACTCAGAGCTCAATCTCTATACATTAATATCCTAATAACGCTCCCTTTTTGTATATATCACTTCTAGGATCTTATATATAGGGATGAAGAAGGGCACCCATGTTGTTCTCCAATCAAATCTTCTCTAGTTTTCCCTACTTGTTGATTTCGTACGATCAATACCGTTTCGCTTTCAAAGTAAAATATTCAGAATTTGTTTGGATAAAGTATGATACCTTATGGATAGTATTATATTTGATACAACTCTTCTAATGCCTCACAAATTTCACCTACCTCCATCTTCATCTATGAAATATTTCAAAGAGAGTGTGATTCATCCCCACAGACACGATGCTATGATTATTTTTCCAGCAGAGTGCTGTTTGAATCTCGACACTGTGTTCTGTTTTAGATATGCAGGTACCTCTGTGCCAAGACTCTCGTTAATTTGGCCAGTCAGAAAATTTCCACACCTTGCAGCTGGCCAGCAATGGGAATAATGTTTTAATTGAACATTGTCTAAAAATGGAACATTGTGTTTGGGATATATTTTGTCTAGGATGTCCGCTGGTGTTTTTTGGCATTGGCAGCCATTTTGTCTGTTTTTCCTATTGGGTTATCTCCCTTTCCCAGGGTAAGAGATAGGGATTTCCTTTAAAAGCCTTCTAGCCGATAATTTTGCACAACAACATCCATCCAATTTGATAAATTTTGATAGACATTGTGATTATCTGCAAACATTTAGAATATAAGAAAAAGTTGAATACTGTTTATATGAATTTATCATGAATAGGCTTCAAAACTACGGCTTTTCCCTGTGTTTTCTGGGTTATAAAATTGAGCATGGGTCAGTCCACTTTACGTTGCCTACAGCTAAAAAATGCACACCAACCTATATTTTTTTCTTTATTTTTCCTCATATTACACAATTATTAATGCAACAACACACATTATTCAAAATCTTAATTTACGTGCCACCAGCGGACATCCTGTAAGTATCCAGAATTTTAAGTTGAGATTTTCATCCCACTTCTGAAAATCGATTTTTACTTGAAATCCATAACATTGTTCTGAGGATATACAAAGAGATATGTTACTTAGCTAGTATTGATCACAGTGCTATTTTGGACAGTTTTAGGGTATATTATTTTCGTTTTCAAGATTTACCTATTTGGATGAAACTTGGCATCAGATATCTGGTTCTCAGAATTGAAATTTGTCTTATTTTTTTTCTTAATGTTTATCGGCCATTCTATCTGCGCGTTCAGAGCATTGACAGATCAACAGAATTAATATGTCGGCAGTACCAGTGAGGGCACTGTTTTTGACATTTCGGATTCAAATGACGTTATATTTTTCAACTGTAGTTACAAATGATTAGATTATTCATAAACTAATTATTCATGTACAGTTTATTTCATTGGCATATGTCTACGTAGTTGAAATAATTCTTATCGCGAAACATCATAGGATATTTCAGGTACCCCACGGCGCCAAACAACCAGAAAATGTCGTTGACATCGCACGGAGGGCAGGGGGCACCTTTGTTCCAAATTCCTCGTGCATTTAAATCACGTAGTGCCACATTGAAGACGAGGGCGGCCCTCCTTGATAAATGCAAATTGGAGCCTTATGCAAGAGGCGGGAAGAATTGTCGACGTCTGACGACTAAAACGCAACCACGTGACTCCACAGGAAAGCTTCCCTCGGCACCTCACATTCAGTGCCGGAAATACGGTGCAATCTCGGACCTAGCCTTAGTATCTCAGCCGCGCTTTTATTGTAGCTGTTCATGTGGACACTACACGGCCCCTAGCACCCCTAGCTTAAGCGGAATTAGATACGCTAGCTCGGGAGCTGTGATGACAGCTCAGATCAAATAAATAACTTATGTTAATGGCTGAGCATCGAAGAGGTCTGATGGAATAATATTATTATGTCTGATTGGCATTTAATACAAAATTGGTGTATTTTCGCTCAGACAATGTATTTTCCCGCCAAACTATGAAGTAAAAAGAGTTCTTGTTTTTTCATACTTTGATGAACAATGATGAGTTTTAACTTCCTTTTCAAACGTTTGTAAAATAAACTCCCCTTCTTATTTCAATCAAATCTAGGAAATACTATTTAGTTTAATGGATTTTCGAGTTAAGTCAGAAGGATTCGTTTGTTATACACCCCCATGTAACAATTTACATCATATACTGACGGCTACAAATAGAAAAGATTTCTCGATGCTGAGAACATAACGAGTGGGTGAAATGCATGTATGTTTACCGCTTGGTGGCTGATATTTCAATATAATTGCTGACAGTTTCTCGGAGATTTACATGTATACAATTGATTCGAAAAATTGATTTAAAATTCATTCGACATATCTCCATAAGTTGATAGGATATATCACTTGATTGGTAAAAACCAAACGTCGTGATACTCCTTCAGATTGATATTCGAAATTCTAATGTTTTGAAAAGTGAAATTATACTCAAACTATGCAAGAGAAACTCTGTATGCAAACTAACAAATGTGATTTTTGTACCAGAGATATAATTTGATCAAGAAAACGATAAAATTTGATACTGGTAGTTCTTTTCTGTTATTACAGTTAAACAGAACGAAGGATCTGACAGGTATGATTTATTATTGTAGCTGATATATAAGTACTTATGATTTGTATTATTGTATGTTCCATCTATGAACACAGATGGTCTTATTTTCATAAGAACACTTTTGGTGTAATTCTTTTGTCTGTTATATATCCAATTAAATTTAAAGATTGAATAGAAACAAATTCGTTTTATTACTTTTTCAAGCAAAGAAAGAAAATATGTCATAAAGTTTTCACCTGAACATCTGAATTAATGTTGTGCACGTTCATGTCAAGGTTACCGCATCCTTGCTTCCGGAAATGAATCGCTTCACCTCGCGACAGAGCTGTCAAATCGGTGGAAAACGTATCGCGACATTCGATTTTCTATGTGAAGTCGTTTCGAATGTTCCATTCTTATCTCGAGTTCAAAAAAACGAAAATGCAACTGAACAACGATGGAGCCTGATTTTCCATCTAAAATACGCGATGACATAAAGTTCCAACGTCACAGCTTTCGGCTTCAAATCATCGGCTGGGTGAAGTTCTAACTTGGTGTCTCTGACCTCACAGCGCCCTGTTCGATGTCACAGCATGCATTGTTCTTAGTTACTGGTTGTTGGGTTTTTGGGGTGTTTTTTTTTGTATTACAAATGACGAAAATCGGCTATCCTAAGCATTCAGCT
Organism: Hanleya hanleyi; assembly: GCA_036873755.1. Lineage (NCBI taxonomy): Eukaryota > Metazoa > Mollusca > Polyplacophora > Lepidopleurida > Hanleyidae > Hanleya > Hanleya hanleyi. The sequence goes on along the minus strand of JAVTVY010012185.1, from coordinate 22,940 downwards.
CGAAAAGTAACTGTTGTAATTACTGGCATTTCCACCTTGCAATTTGATAGAAAAAGTATACAAAACTTTGACAAACAGATATAGATAAACAGATTTCTGTAGGATTTCGCTTGTATCCAGAATAACTTGTTATATTAGGGGGAATACTTTACGACGAAAAAATTCTTTACTAAATTTCATGTTTTTTGCTTTTTTTCAGGTTAGCCGTCACTGAGATACCCAGATCGCCAGCGTATGAAAATACTGATATACCCGAAAATGCTTCGGCGGCTATCGATTCCGGTAAAATGGTTTACAGAGGCAAAATGTCTCTTCTCGTTGCAGTAAATATACTTAACGATGTTAGTTTGTGCTGTTCTGCAAGAAATCTCCTATAGAACAATAGGCCACCACCTATCCAAACCGTGTACCTTGGGAATGTTATTAAAACGAAGGTGAACCCCTCACATTAAATCTTTAATCTGTGCAAGGATATTTGTGTGATTATCACAGTCCAAATTAGGTTAGAGGACAAAAAGTCTCAAATTTGAATAAAGCAGGTATGTAAGTTTTGGTAGGTCAGGAGAAATCTTTTCGCAAGCTGGGAATACTCTTGGGATCATTTTTGAATTATCGGGATGAAAAAGTAGTTTAAACAAAGTAAGCCATTTCATCTGGAGCAATTACAGTAGCCATACGACTGATCAGCAAGGGGGAAACCTACTCAGTTCCAATAATTGAATTGCCCCTCATGAACTTCGTAATGACGAGTGAGATATCTGTAGTTCTCTTTTCTTGCTTTTATTTCTTCATCTATACTAATTTAGTTACAAATGCATTTGGTTACATGCGCGAATGTAGAACTGACATAATCTCAAATACTTCAGGAGGATGTACCTATATCAATGTTGTTATTTTTTGTTATTTGTAGGTAAAATATAGGTACTAATCTTCGAACACAAGTACAGATGTATTTCACAAGCCTAACATGTATAACATGTACCGTTCCCATTCATATAGTTGTACTGTCCATGCGGTCACAAAAGTTCATCAAACGTTTTTGGTCCGAAGGTCGTGAAAGTTCGTCAGGATAACTATGTGGCTGGAAAGAGCGACTTGAAACCGTTAACAATTGAAATAATTAACACCCACCGAAGAAAATTTTTACAGTTTAGCATTGTAACATATATAATAGCAAGTCAAACGAAGTTTATAATCTGTAGCATTTTTCAGGGGCCTGTTTGTATAGGTATACGTGTATAATGAGCGTAATCTCCTATCACCAGAGTTATGTCACACCCGGATGCTGACAGCTGATCCACATGTTATAGCCATGTAGCTTGAACTTTGTTGACGTCACCAAAACCGATATCAAAGTTTTTCCTCTCCGGTACGCTCGGTGTTCATTTCTCGCGCGCCAATTTAATTGTCAGTTTCTGTGTAGGTGTCACTATGAAATTCTGACAGGTGCTTCTGATTAGCTAAATATCCATACTCGCAATGGGCTTTAACGAGGTAAAGCAGTATGGTAACTCCGATTAATGACTTGAAATCCATTTTGGTAGTTCAATATTTCGACCTTTATTTGGTCATTTTCAAGAATATTGTATTGTGTTCGTTATGGTTGGGATAGGTGGTCATTAAATATGTTTCGACTACATATTAAGTCATATGTAAACGGACACGTACGAATGTAAACATATACAAACTTCTAAGCTGGAATGCACGTACAACTATTAAACAATACACAAAGAAAATCTTGTGAAACGTATTTGGAGTAGCCTAAGAACTCTATACCCCCGAATTAAGGAGTGTATCTTACACACGTTTGTCGTTCTCCAAGGTACCTACCAGTAGGATGGTATCAACACAGGATCCATCAGGTCGTATGTGAAGTGGGACGGTAAAAAAGACAGAAGCGGTGAACAGCATAATATTGTGTGACAAAACAGCATGGCGTTCTTGTCTTCAAATCCAAATCATTGAATAGTATCGTTCTGATACAATTCCTTCTTTATCTAATCTTTGAAACTAGACCATGCGAAGACTTGACCAAAAGTATTGGACTGACCAAAGCGAACGACAACAACGATACCGCTTTCGCATATGAATTCCAGCTGCTGTAACCCTAGGAATATGATATAAGAATAGCAGGATATACATGTTGAAATTAGACCTTTCAAATACTTTTGGTTAATTTTGTGTACGATATATGATTTTCATATCCACAGGACCTTTGTATGAAGGGTTGGCTCAAACTGTGGAACAATCCGATTACCAGAACTATATCAGTGACCAGCCCTATGAAAAACTACAGATGACTGGTCAAACATCTCTACCGACGAACACAGATTACCAAAACGTCAATCAAAGCGGGAATGATTCTTACAATGCTTATTATAATCTGTAGAATCCGATCTCTCGTGAATATATACTTATTCGTTTGCATTTTTATCATCATCGTGACATCATGTACGCTCTAGGATTATTTCAGTAAATAATGACGCTGTTCGTCCAAAAGAAAAAGTTCTTTGACCGTTGTGTTCAGAATGCCAAAAGATCGTATTGGTTTATACTGCAAAATGAAATTATTGATATGGAAAAGAATAATGATGAAGAATTTTGGAAAGAAATTGGGCAAAAACTGGTGGTCAGCGAACGACTGAAGAAAATCTCTATTGAAATTGTAGAAACTGATGGTTCAGTGTGTGATGATATTGAGGTGGTGTTAAATAAATGACAAGTAAATTTTTAAGATCTTTCAAATCCTGATGGATCTGCCACGGTGTATTCTAATCAGTTAAATTCTGGCATAATTAATAAGGCTGATAAATGTGGAGTATTAGATGATAATATAGGGCTTGATGAAGTTTATGTAGCAACTACTAATTACAATTATCTGATCCGTTATTCATAATTCAGCCGTCGTCCATTAAAGAATATCCGCGTTCATAATCCAAAGACCTATTCCATATTCCATATAACAGTATTAGCACCAAATTCGGTCAAGCGGTCAACAGTTTTCAATGATGCCGGCAAGTTCCAAAACTATCAAATCCGTATCGCTGATCAGTATTCCTAATCCATAATATTCGTTGTAAATTCGTCATCTGGAGAATGATGTATCTCAGTCACGCTTTGATTGTGACTGTTCATATGAGCACCATGAGGATCTTGAAGTACGTGGGTTCATACGGCCCCTAGTCCCGGGTTAAGCGGAATTAGACAAATGTTACGAAACGCATCGCCATAGATCTTGCATGGTACGCTCGTATTTTGCTATCAGCATGTACAATACATATCCATATCCAACCGAAGTACAATACCATATCCATTTCGTAAGAGCGATTACTGATTCCCATAAGAAAAGGAAAATGAACACGTTTGTGCATTTATTGATTTCAATAAAACGTACGATTCTATAAATCGTCAATTACTTTTGGGGAAATTGCTGAATTTGGGACTAAGTTCAAAGATATCTAGTTATATCAAAACCATTTATAGCGATGTGTACTGCTGCGCAAGACTGAATATGTAGGAGACGAATTGGTTTGAGGTTAATAATGGGATAAAACATGGCTGTGTTCTCTTGCCTTTGCTTTTCGATCTATATATTAATGATCTGGATATATATTTGTAAAGTTTAAATTTGCGTATAGATATTGATGGTGAAAAGTGTTTGTATATTTATTTATGCAGACGATATTGTACTGGTTTCCTATACGAGTGATGGACTGAATGTCCTGTTACGTCATTTGTCATTGTGGTGTGAGCAGAACAATTTGTCTGTGAACCCTAATAAATCAGAAGTAATGCATTTTAGGAATCCTTCTACGATCCAAAGTGGGGCAGTCTTTAAACGTGGGGATGTAGAACTACAAGTTACTGACAAATATATGTATTTGGGTCTTTTAATAACTGAACATTTGGATTTTAATTTGATGACAACCTGTATCGCCCAGTCAGCTATCTCTGGTCCTGGTCATAGCAAACTGTAAGCGTTTTGGTGGGTTAGAATATCGGGTCTTACTAAGTTGCATGCTAGTTTAGTAGTGCCCGTGATTACTTACGGTTCAACTCTATGGGAAACATGTGATTACTCGCAAATAAATGTCGTTCAACATCGAACTGAAAGTTTTTTTCTTGGGTTATGTAGATATACCCCTAACATAGGTGTGAACGGGGATATGGGCTGGGACCTTTTGTATGTAAGATGATGGAAAGTGGTCATGGGTCAGTGGATCAAAAGCACTGGTATGAATTATTCAATGATCAATTGGATATTATTATTAATAATAATAATATATTATTCAAGACCCGGCTGTACAAACTGGAATTTCGGGATGCTGAGGGAAATACGTTGTTCCCAGTTTGGAAACCTACTTGTACAGTACAGTAAAAGATATATAACGAAAACAATATAGTCAAAGTTAACGAACGATTTTATTGATAAGTGGAAAGAAAAGTTAAGTAAAGATACTGGTAAGCCTAGAAAATACAAAAAAATTGAAATCCATGTTCCAGGTGGAACCCTATGCAACAAAGGTTATGTCAAAGAATCAAAGAAATTTAGACTTTGGGTCGCTCAAATAACACTGGAAACGGGTACATATGAGAAGTTAAAAATTAAGTAAAGATACTGGTAAGCCTAGAAAATACAAAAAATTGAAATCCATGTTCCAGGTGGAACCCTATGCAACAAAGGTTATGTCAAAGAATCAGAAGTTTAGAATTTGGGTCGCTCAAATAACACTGGAAACGGGTACATATGAGAAGTTGGAAAACCAAGAATATGTCCAATATGTCAAAATTCCGTTGAGGATGAGGTACATGTATTAATAGAATGTCCCACTTATGACGATATAAGATATGATATCCATTATGAAATGTTCTCTTAGGTGATCACATGTCCACCATGTCAAATAGTGATGTTCATTATACTTTCTATAACTAGTCCGTATAGTACGAAAACCTGCTTTGCCATTTCAGAAAGACGCCGGAGTATTGTATATACGTGAATATATACTGATGTATGTTGTCTCTCGTAACCCTACTAAGAGTGCTGTGTGTACTAACATATAAATAATGGTAAGACAGATCCGAGGAACCTTACTGCAGGTTCCTCGACGGAGTCTGTAATAGTTCGAAATGCACTATAAGACCTTTTTCAATTCAAATGCCAGATAGTTTTCTGACAGCAAAGCAAGGACATGATATTAAACCTTGTAAAATTGCGCTTGATGATTGTTTAACACCAAATTCTCTATATAAATGTGGCCATCGGGGCGTTTCAAATTCTGTTAATTCTTACGTTGATCTCAGTTGTTCCACTCAAACTGTATTTATTCAGTTTTCTGTAAGAAGTCTGATCCACAGTATGTTGGTAAAACTCCATCTGATGGTCAACGATCACAGAAAATCCTTTAGGAAAAGCAATTTCTTATGGGTAAACATTTTGCTGGCCCCGACCATGGCTGGAACAACATTAGTATCCAGATTATAGACATAGTCTATTCATCTACCAAGGATTCCTGCTTTGGTTTTGAGAGTATCTTCGTATGGTTTAAATGATAATTTTCAAGTGACCGGCAACGTTACAAACCGCCATTCAAATATATCCAATATTACCCAGCTATTTACGCGCCACCAACGATACTTCGCAGCCATGGTTGGAGGAAGTTCAACAGTTCGTTGATTCACGATCATATCAATTATATTTACTTAGTGGATTTAACTAACACACCCAACAATATACATAGCCTGCGTAAAGTCCTGTATGCGCTACCTCTGATAGTTTTAAATCTAATAGCCAAATAAATTCAACGATCACAGAATATTATACCACCCATAATCACTAAAGTTTGTCAATATGCGGAAACATCCAAAGGCTTTTATTGAAACTCAAGTACTTTGATAAAGGACTGGATTATTAATGGGTATTCTTTAATGGACGACGGCTGGATTATGAATGACGGACTAGACGCTTGTATTTTTACCACGAATCCTAAATGATCCAGAGGTACGCAGCACTGTACCAAACTACTTTCATTTCACAGAACCCCTTTACATTTCATATAAATATACTAAATCTATAGCCACCAAAATATTCAGGTACTTTAAGCCGTCAAGGAGCTTATACACGTCTGGAGGCTATAGTTTTGATTGTGAATCATCGAACTTTATTTATACACCATGCACGGTTGTTGTGACGCGTAACCTTTATATCGTGAGTGATGAAAACCTAAAGACACTCCTGATGGAAGGGCCAAGATATAGAGAGCCGAGAACAATAAACCTGAACGCCAACCAGGAATAATTCCCGACTGCCCCTTAAGAGTACCTTTTTGAGTGGTTAAAGCGAGAAAAAGTTGAACTTACTCGCTGACTGTCTGGACCTCACCTGGAACAAGGTTGTTGAAACAATCCGCCGTATTGGCAGTGCACATGTAGTACCCTTCGCCAAGCAAAACAAGTTCTAGCAAATCTCCAGAGTAAATTCGCCATAGTCCCAGCAGACAAAGCTCCAAATAATTTAATATTCATATGTAAATATTACTATTATCATCGTTAAGGAATTGACTTTAAGCACACCATCGCCCGTTCCTTCTCATTCTACAAACGCTATGTAGATGATTAGAGTACAAATATACAAGAAGAGAGTGACCTCGATAACGATATCCGCGAGAAGCATTCTGTAAATCAGTATTTCCACATATAATTATTCATGTCATTCTCATGTCATTATATAAGTTTCACGAAACTGATGGGTTCCTAAAATTGTTCAAACTTTCTGAAATTTAGGTCATTGAAATTTCACCTAATGTCTATTATCTGCGATTTTCAAATGGTCCACAGTGGCATATAGAAAGGGATTCTTGCATCCTATCTTTGTCGACATTTTTTTCTTACTTTATCTCTTAAAATATAAACATTGAGTTGAAATAATCATGAAATTTAGGTCACATGTAGCTTGCTATGCAGGCAACAATTTCTGAAAATTTTGGGATGGGGGCCCTATGGGTTTTCGAGTAAAGGTTCACAATGTGTGTCCAATTAAGTTGAAGTTTGATTACTCTGGTGGGATTGAACCATACATGTGAGAAGTATACCCTGTCTGCACTCCTAATATCTGCCCAGTCTGTCATCCCGACTATCAAACTTCAAACTTTATTGTGCTCATATGTTATAACCCGTCGAGCGCAAATCTCTTTTTTTTTCTAAAGTTTTATGCTACTTGTGACCCAAACTTTGTGACTTTTGATAACTGCATATTTTCATATGTCCAGGTCAAAACATGTCGGAAACTCTTCCACTCTCAAATTTTCGTGAGCAAAAATCTGGTGGTAGTTAAGCTTTGAGACGATGCAAAAATCACAATTTTGGGGTCATAGATAATGACTGATTGAACATGGCAGGTGATCGACATAATGTTCAATTTGTGATACAAAGTTTTTATAGATCTCCTGATTACCATGCCAAATTCCAAGAAAATCGGTGACGATAACATCCAATTGTCCATTGATTTGGTTTGGTGGAATATCCGTTAATCCTCGTTATGCACGAGCCGGCCATTACTTTGTCCAGTCAGTATATTTCGATAGCTAGTGTCAGATCCGACATTCAATATTCAGCCATCGTCCATGAAAAACTTTCCGCGTCGATAAACGAAAGACACATTCGTATGACAGCACCAATTCCAAATTTGTATGAAATAAAAATAATTAAAAAAAATAAGAAATTTAATAAAGAAACATCTGCACTGAGTAAATATTGTCCGCCTGGTTTTGCTTGCTATGCCCCTCTCAACTACAATTGTTCTCTTTCCATTTATATTCAAGTTTCTTTAATGTATTTGTATTCGTATGTACATTACGTAAGTCTGATAGTTTTATCGTGTTCTAATATGTGCGGATGCATGTGCACGTGTCGACTATGAACCTGTCTTTTCTCGAGTGTTACTATATGTCCGTTTATGTGTATTTATGTAAGCGTTTTTTAGCCTAAGTATGGACGCAACTGATGAGCAATCAATTCTATTATATATATATATATACTCATCTCTATCCAATATAGAAACTATCTACATGTTTGATTTCATTTGCTTATCAGCTTTCTTAGCCCGAGTATATTGTAATGACTGTGAGCCATATTTCCTGGCTTCCTGGTGAATGTGTTGCAGTGTTGAAAAGTGGACCCTAAGTGATGCAATATCTTCGGTACAACCCTACTCGTTTTTGGAATCTTACCGACATAATTGTGACACTATAATAAAACTACAGACTTACCTTGATTTTATATCATCGAATCCAGTAATACGTGGACTGTAGATCTGTTGGGGTTATCATTAATCATAGTAAATTGGAGTGTTTTCAACAAGTATGCTCTTGTCTCTCATAGTATCCGCCATCGCTATGTTTTTGCGTGATTAGGTTTTTCCAGGCGATGTATATAATGTTGTTGTTTTAGAAGTGGATTATTGTATCCACCCTCTTCATTCCAGGATAACAGTCCGGGAAAATTATGATTCCAGGACGTTGGCTAATAGTTGATGATATTATAATGACCAAAATAATCACTTCGGTCAGTCGGACCTGATCGCCATTATGAAACATTGGAGTTTCGCCGACCAACTAGAATAGAAGGTTGTGCTCCACCTTAAATCATCGTCTTTCACCCAAACATTAATATTATTTGAATCTTGAGTAAAAATTATCATGGAGCACAAATAGAGCACAAGTTGGTTCAGTAATTAATATTTAGTATTTTATTATTGTAGTACGACCGTTAGTTTGCCAGGTTCGCCATGTTGTAAATCTAGGTCAGTCTTCAAGCCGGATAAAAGTTGTTATTTTTGTTATTTTAACCCTATCTGGTCTGGGCTTTTTGGGACCTGTCGTGGCCTGGGTGGGGGGGGGGGGTGGACCGAAATGATCCCCCCTAATTATTATTCTTACCCCTTGAGCTAGGGAGCGGAAACTTACCACACTATATCCTTGGGTCAAGCTCTACCAGAAAATTAAAAAAAATCCAAGATGGCCGCTTTGATGACGTCACAGTGACGTCATTTTGAAAAATGACATTTTTTGGTCGATTTTTCGGTCAGATTTTCCGAATTTTTTATTTATGCAATTTCTCCGCAAAAGCAGCATGATAAATCAGTAAATATTAATGTGATATGAAATAAAATAGTTTTTGCCCACTCTTCATCGTAGAAAACCAGAAATTTTGAAGAAATACGACAAAAACATCACTTTTCTGGGACCCCACATGGCCGCCATCTTGAATTCCTCATGATCCTCTCCTCGGGGGGTCATGCAAATAGACTCAAAAGGACCCCAATATGATAAACTATAAAGTCACGGAGTTTCAGCTTTTTAATTTTCGCCGTTCCGGAGATAGCGCAGAAATCCCCCCAAGCCAGGTAAAGTTAAATGAAGTATTTATACCTGTTGGTGTTGATCGATTCAGTAGATCAAAATATTAAGAAGCGCAACTTAAGCACAAGACGGAAATGAATACTCATGTGAATTTTGAGGGTTTTTTAAGATTGGAAGTAGACAGCCAAATTTCTGTGGTTGGGTCACGTGACAACCCGGGCAAAAGTCTATCAATTGAGGCGAGGAACGAGCAATGGCAATCGACTGCTCGTCACCGGTGGGTGCACATCAATAGATACAGCGCAGTGGTGGCCTGATAGGGTATAATAAAGGTACCCCTATTGTGTAGTGCCATATGGGCGTGCAATGCAATACAGTATATTTGGATATGGTGTAGGGCATATAATACATGCTGAAGCTACCGGGTCTGGGTTACTAGTACATAAGGAGCAGATCACTACCAAAAAGGGGCTCACTCCATGCATGAGGCCTTTTAATATACCCAGTTGTGTCTGTTCGCTGTCAAGTGGATTTACATGTAAAGCTACCCGATCTCGATTAGTAGTATATAAAGAGTAAATCACTGGAGCTAATCCTATGTACGAGAATATGGTAAAGATATGCAGTTGTGCTGATTCCTGAAGAATAAATTTACATGTTTGAGCTGAGTTATGTATTTGTGTCCTTCTATCCTATAACTGCTACTGGAACAGTCACTGTGTTGTTTTCTTTGTGCCCTGGATTAGTACTGGAATACCATGTCATACTCTGTCTGTGAAACCCAACCCCGCATGGGTTATGATTTTGTAATATTATAGGCCATACAGCAATAAACAATTTTCATAATATATACTACTCCAAAATCGGCCTGGGTCCGTATTTATTACACTTGTGTCAGAAGTGGGATGCCTAATTAATTGGCATCCAGTGAAACGTTCCTGTCCTGGATAATAATTATTAGTTTATTGGTTCTTGAGAATCTATCCTGAAATAAAGATGACTGAAAGTCCAGACCCAGAAGTGTCATTCAGGGATGATAGTTGTCCTGTTCGCGAGCATGGGCAGGGTGATTTGTAACCTGGAGATATTAATGATGAGGGGGAAAGCAAACATAGCGCAGAATGTGATGAGCTGGAGCGACGAGGCACACAGGCAGTGAAATCTGGCTTGTCCCATCGGGCCAATTTGAAGATTAAGCCAAAATCACATGATGGTACCGCAGATTGGGAACAGTACTTTCGCACTTGATGGATTGTGCGGCGTTAGAGTCCCGGGCGGATGATGAGAAGGCATTGGCCCTATCTGCCAGTTTACGGGGAATGGCCAGGACCTTTTACATGGGGCTCACATTGGCAGAAAAACGGAATTTCACAGTCTTAGCTAGGAAACTAGAGCAAAGATTTGGCTGCTCTAGGCAACAAACACGCTGGCTATCTAAGCCGGAGGGTAGGTATAGACAACCAAATGATTCAATAGCAGCATTTGGTGATGATCTCAGGCAGATGGCCCAGAAGGCATATCCCACCCTTGGAGCACAGGCCCAAGAGGTGCTAGCACTCAACCAGCTCTACAAGTCCATTTCCCTGGGAATGAAATGTCGCTGTAAAGACAAGGCGTGCAAAGCTGTCATAGAGGCTGCAAGAGGGATCGAGCGGTTCGAGGCCATTCTAGAGGGCAAGGACAAAAGGAAGGTGGCAGTCCGGGCAGTTAACGGCAATGAATAGACTGCTGGCAGTCAAAGGGGAGACGTGTTAGCTCTGGGCAACATGGATGCCACATTGAAGCAAATTTTGGAGCGGCTAGAGAAGCTAGAGGGCAGAGGGAATCGCAACTGTAGAGAGCAGAGTCAGGGTAATCAGCAGAGTAACGTTCAGCGAGGCGCCTGTTGTTCTTGTGGTTCCCATTCCCACTATGACCGGAGTTGCTCCCTGAATCAGTGAAGTGATTCTGTGGGACAGCCGTTTCCCAACCAGCAGGGAAACAAGACACCGTCTACTCTGTAGGCCGAAAGATGACGGATAGTGAGAGGCCTGAGCATAGTTTGTTGAAAAACTCTGATGAGCATTTAACAGGTGATGAAAACTCTGTACATTTTGAAGGAAAAACGATACGACCTGGTCATGTACCAAGAAAAGTTAACAAATGGGACACTGGATTATTTACTTCTGCTTCCATCGAAGGTGCATCCCAGATTGCAAGTTTCCTGATAGACACTGGGTTCACCATTACTCTATTATACAAAGTAATGTATGATGCAATAGACACCAGTAAGCGGCCAGTATTAAACCCTATAGCTGTAAACATCCAGGGTGCTAATGGTGTTTCCCTTACTGTTCACGGTGACGCTGTATTTGGTGTCACATTTGGAGATATATTTTTCAATCTGCGCATTGTAGTTTACGACATCAACATTGATGGAATCCTGGGACAAGATTTCTTACTGGAAAATGTCATGGTCATAGATTACAAGTGGCTCAAGTTGAGGACCCAAAACAATGATGAAATTCCTTGTTGGATCGGTGGGGAGGCAAGAATGATCTGTCAGGTTCAGCTCAAGGAGACATGCACAATACCACCGTGGTCTGTTGCATGTGTGTCTGTAATCATTCCTGAATCCAACCACCTTTCCCCTATTGAGTATGTTGAACCCATGAGAGACCAAACTAATGATAGGGAAGTGCATGTTCTACATGGAGTCGTCAACACATGTGGTGGAAATCCGACCATACAATTGGTGAACATCAGTGAAGAAGAAGTTGTGTTGCAGTCTCAGACCAGGATAGGAACATGTAGGTCATGTTATGAGGTACCCAGCACCACTACCCCTGAGCGGATGTGTGCCAACAGTTTGGCAAACAACGACCAGTCCGAACCTGAAACCCTGCCAGAACATTTAGTTGACCTTTTGAAGAGAAATTCAATACATCTTCAGGAAAGTGAGAGAGCAGCTTTGTCTTCCCTCCTCCAAAGATATAGTGTCGTATTTTCGAAGTCTGCTGGAGACCTGGGTAGAACAGACCGAGCTCAGCATCAAATTAATACCGGAGATGCTGCACCTATAAGGCTTCCCCTGAGAATGTTACCTATTGGCAAGAGAAGAATTGTTAGGGAGGAAATTCAGAAGATGTTGGAGAGGGGTATAATACAGCCCTCCACAAGACCATGGGCAGCCCCATGACGTCACGATAAAGAACGCCTACCCGTTGCCACACATAGGCGAGTGCTTGGATTTCCTCAACGGTGCCCAGTGGTTTAGTTGTATGGACTTAAACTCCGGGTTCTGGCAAATTGCTGTGACTCCAGTAGACCAGAAAAAGACAGCCTTCCTTACCAGTCAGGGTTTATATCAACTTTCTGCGATGCCATTTGACCTCGCCAATGCACCCTCAATTTTTGAACGCCTAATGGAGGATGTACTGAGAGGCATACAATGGGAAGAGTGGCTAGTTTACATCGACGACATAATAGTTCCAGGCGAATCAGTGACGGAATCACTTCAAAGGCTAGAACATGTTTTCCAGAGGTTGGTAGAGGCCGGACGGAAACTCAAACCTGCCAAATGTGTCTTTTTCCAGAAGAGCGTGAAATGTCTGGGGCATGTTGTATCAGAGGAGGGTGTTGCTACAGACCCAGAGAAAATCTCTGCTATAGAGGAATGGCCGGAGCCCCGGACTGTTAAGAAGGTGCGAAGTTTTGTGGGACTTTGTTCTTATTATCGTCGCTTCGTTCAAGGCTTTGCAGGAATATGTAGACCTCTTCATTAGCTTACCGAAAAGGGGGTACACTTCAACTGGACTGACCAGTGTCAAACAGCCTTTGAAACTCTGAAGAAAGCACTGACAACCTCACCAGTAGTGTCACATCCAGTGCCCAGGAAGCCTTTTATACTGGACACTGATACCAGTGATATGTCGGTCGATACTGTGCTTTCCCAAGAGCAAGATGACAACGAAAAGGTGGTGGCTTACATGAGCAAATCGATGAACAAACATGAACAGTCCTATTGTGTCACAAGAAAGGAGCTTTTGGCAGCCATTACCGCTTTGAAGCACTTCCACACATATCTCTACGGACAGAAAGTTCTTCTAAGAACTGACAACGCAGCCGTGAGCTGGATGAGGAGCTTGCGTAATCCCAGTGGTCAAGTGGCCAGATGGTTGCAGGAAATGGGAAATTACAATCTGGAGATAAAGCACCGGGCTGGGAGAAGCCATGCCAATGCTGATGCATTGTCAAGACGACCCTGTAACACATGCGCCAGACTGGAGCAAGCCAGTACTGAGGTCAAGGATGCATGTGATGAACCTTGCAGCACCCAGGATGAACAGGGATTTGTACGGGTCACTACTAGGCAGCCCACCATGCAAGGACTTAAAGAACACCAACTGCTGCTAGAATCATGAGACCCTGCCACAATTAGGAGGCTTCAAATGGATGATCAAAATGTGGGGCCAATCATGGCTGCACTGGGAAGGGTAAAGGTAGACCAAAATGGTCCACCATATCACACCTTTCCTCCATTCTGAAGACGATATGGCGTTCATGGGATCGTTTAGAACTGCACGATGGAATGATGTACAGAAAATTCATAACCCACCAAAGCTCCACAACCTACCAGCTGGTTGTCCCTAGTGTATGCCAGCAGGAGGTCATCAGGCTGCACCATGACATCCCTTCTGCAAGGCATCTTGGGTCCCAGAAGACAATGTCTAAAATTACACAGGCTTTCTACTGGCCTGGGATGAAAAGAGATGTCAAGAAGTACTGCCTGCAATGTGATAAGTGTGTAGCAAGAAAGATGCCTACATCACAGACACGCACCCCTCTTGGGCAATACTTGATGGGAGAGCCTGTGGAGAGACTACAAATGGACATTCTCGGTCCACTACCTCTAACTAACAAAGGTAACAAATCTCTGCTCGTCATAACTGACTGCTTCACTAAATTGACCGAGGCTATACCACTCCCAGACCAAGAAGCACTGACCGTTGCAAACGCACTCCTCACAGAGTTCATCTGCAGGTTTGGGACGCCACTGCAGTTCCATACCGACCAAGGCACAAACTTAGTGTCTAACCTCTTGGCATCAGTCTGCACACTTTTGCAAATTGACAAGACACGAACTTCTAGTATGAGACCACAATACAATGGTGTAGCAGAGAGGTTCAACAGAACGCTGGCCACCATGTTAACGATATATTGCGAGAAACAGCAACGTGAATGGGACAAGTATCTGCCACAAGTGATGATGGCATACAGGGCCTCCATTCACGCCAGCACAAATGCTCCTCCCAACATGATGACTTTGGGTAGGGAGGTGGTTCTGCCATTGCAGGCTTACACAAGCCAGCCGCTTGGCTATGATGGTCCTATTGGTGCTGATGCGTACATTCTGCAGTTACAGGACACTTTGCAGATGGCACACACAGTGGCTCGAAAGGTACTGAAGCAGAAGGCTGAGTACCAGAAAAGACATTATGACCTTAACACAGTGAAACGTCCGTTGAAATACGGGAAGGCAGTTTGGCTATACAATCCCATACGTCTGCCACAAGCTGACTTCCAATTGGAATGGGCCATATGTTGTAACAAAGCGTCTCGATGACCTGAATTTCCTAATGAAGCGGTCTCTACGACAGCCAGCCAAAGTTTACCACATTGACAGACTGATTTTGTACAAGGGCCGAAATCCACCCACATGGCTGACGACAGAAATTAGGCGTCATGTGGGCATGTGGAAAAGATGCACCACAGGGATTTTCTGAATTTCCCAAGGGGATACTGGACAGAGGCCAATGGGTTTTGGTTGACGGTGGATCCAAAGTCTTATCTTAGAATGATGCCAATCCCAAATTGGGAGGATAAGTGTTGCGTTCCGGCCCGCCATGACGTCAAGATGTGGTGTGCAAATTTTGGGACCCCACTTAAAACATGGGACCAATGGAACGACGGATGGGACTTAATGCGATTGCGTGGTATGAGATACAGCTCGCCACTGGAAGATCGCCGATTTGTTAGGGAGAGTTATCCCACAACAGATCCTAAGTCTTCACCTGCCAAGCCGAAGCGAGGTGAATATGACCCCTGCGACCCGGGCATTGTACCAAATCCTTTGCAGCTACATTACTTGTCAATGTCTCCTTCAGAGATCACTCCTGAGCTGAAAACTGATGGTGATAGTGGTGTGTGGTATCAGGCGGAGCTCCGGTGGGATATCCATCAACAGGCAGATGTCTAAAATCCGTGGTAACCACTCTGTGAAACTGGTGGGGAATGGCACGAATGTTACTGAGCAATTGAACTTTCAGCTGTAGATTCCTGTCTTGGAATAAACACTGATCTCATCATCAGCATCTACCGTTGGGTACTTCCTACCACCAGGTCAACTGCAACCACAGCTGGACAAGCAAGTGTGGTGTGCCAGCCAGCAACTGAGGCAATAACGCCAACCTGTGGCCTGGGGGATGAGGTCGAGGTCCTGAACCCCTCCGAGTTTGAGTGTGCCTCCCCAGTTGTCCGAAACACCACCCATGACAGCAGTGCACCTGGCATCACTTTAACATCTCTTCTAACTGGCGACCCTCTCATGCCAATTGTTACCATGAAATCTGCAAACCTGGTGCCCCCTGCTACATGCTGCTCCAAGACTATCATTCACCAGCAACACCAGTCCAAGACGAGCCATCATTAACACCGATAATATGGTCTACAACATTTCCCTCCATTGAGCAAAGCCATTCCCTCAACACTACACAGGAACCATCCCTCAAGGGAGGAAAAAAGTCCCCTACACTGGCCTGTGTAAGCAGCGTGGATGTCACAGAAGAAACCAGCAGTCCTTGCAACGGGATGGTACATCCAGTCTCTGAACAGCATATTCAGCCTGTTCGGACAACGACATCCAACAACTTCACAATCCAAGCCCTGCTGCAGCAGTCCGTGTCTGTCACAACATCACAGTTCTCAGCGCCTCTGGTTCCTATTCCAGTCAAGCCATCCGTCACCGAGCATTGCCAGCTTCCATCAATCACAGATGTAGTTTGGTCCATGCCATCTGTCCAGCCAGTCCTGTCCATGATAACACACACAGCCACAACAGGAACCCCAGGCACAGGAACACCACATAGAAGTCTTCATTCCCAGCCAAGTCTGTCTCCTTTTCTGCCTCTTTGCAAGCCAATACTATCTCCCAAGATAGCTCCACCAGTACCTATGAGTCGCCGGATCCAAAATCTGAAACAGCGGGCTCGAACCCTTTTGCAGACTGGGGCTATGCCAATGCTTCCCCCGGAGCGGAGAGACTGGGATGCAGACGAGGCTGTAACGCTTCACATCGGCTCTCGCATGAGGAAGTGGCCACCTAGAGGCTGGAAGAGTAGATCAACAAACAGACGACGTCACGACTGGATGTATCTGATCGAGGACCTGCAGTCCAGTCTGTTAAATGGACAACCCCTTGAAATCGAGGACCTCCGGGACAAGAATAACATTTTTACTCTGCCAGTCACAACCCCTGATGCAAATCTTTCTGCCGAAGAGTCGGATGTCCTTCAACAGAAGCTTAGGCTGTATGGTGATAAGAAGGTGCAGTGGTTGGCATGTGGTCCGAGTCGAGTTCGACAACGTGATGAAGATCTGCTGTCTATGCTGGAGGGTGCGTCACATAATAGGGACCAGTCCACTGACGGGCTATGCAGAATCTTGGATTCGAACAACATCGTCTACGTCTAGATTCATAGCTCTCCTCTGTTCATTTACAAATCCTCTTCATGTCTGTCCAGATGCTTGCCTGTGGAGTATCGTGACACTTCGCTATAAATAGAGAACAACATACCTACACTGGATTAACTGGAATTGGGGATTATGCCATGGATGGATTACCTGTATTGTTAGAATTACACGTTTTCACTTATTCTGGATATATGTGTTTTTGTGCCACAGTAGGATACCTACTGGATTCTCCCAACTTATGTGTAAGTTCAGTTGTGAGGATATTGCCAGATCCGTAAGTATATCTTGATTATTACTATTTTGTGGATGTACACATCGCGTCGCGTGTGTTACTCATGGATCATCGCTTGTGATTTCTTACAAGGATTATCTTAGTATCATCAAATATATTAGTGTTGCTTTCGAAATATGGATTAGTGCATCAGCTTACCTCCTACAGTTATGGATGACTACTCCCCGGATTTACCTGTCGCATTCTTATGACGGAATACATTGCATGACATCAGACATTACCGTCTGTTGCGAGAATTCGAGAGAATTCTCAGACTGAGGTTGGCAACGTGTAATGACTGTGAGTCATATTTCATGGCTTCCTGGTGAATGTGTTGCGGTGTTGACAATTGGACCCTAAGTGATGCAATATTTTCGGTACAACCCTACTCGTTTTTGGAATCTTACCGACATAGTTGTGACACTATAAGAAAACTACAGACTTACCTTGATTTTATATCATCGAATCCAGTAATAAGTGGACTGCAGACCTGTTGGAGTTATCATTACTCATAGTAAATTGAAATGTTTTCAACAAGTATGCTCTTGTCTCTCATAGTATCCACCATCGCTACTTGCAGCCTGGCATGTTTTTGCGTGATTAGGTTTTTTCCAGGCGATGTATATAACGTTGTTGTTTTAGAAGTGGATTATTGTATTCACCTCTTCATTCCAGGATAACAGTACTTTACATTGTGTTTTATTGAAATTATTTGTGCTGTTTGACCCGTAATTCTGACAATTATGTGCGGACTTTTTGCGCGGACTACAGTATCTGCTACCGTGTTCCTACGCCTAATTTCGTCTACTTGAGAGATCTACCAGTTAGTGAATTTAATTCTGTAGCAAATTTATTCCTGAACAGTAAGTGTTTCCCTTTGAAGACAACGTTCTTTGGTTATTCTAGTGTTTGGGAAAATTATGATTCCAGGCCGTTGGCTAATAGTTGATGATATTTTAATGACCAAAATAATCACTTCGGTCAGTCGGACCTGATCGTCATTATGAAACATGGGAGTTTCGCCGATCAACTAGAATAGAAGCTTGTGCTCCATCTTAATCATCGTCTTTCACCCAAAACATTAATATTATTTGAATCTTGAGTAAAAATTATCATGGAGCACAAATAGAGCACAAGTTGGTTCAGTAATTAATATTTAGTATTTTATTATTGTAGTACGACCGTTAGTTTGCCATGTTCGCCATGTTGTAAATCTAGGTCAGTCTTCAAGCCGGGTAAAAGTTGTTGTGCTTTTTGTTATTTCAAATGAAACATTTATACCTGTTGGTGTTGATCGATTCAGTAGATCAAAATATTAAGAAGCGCAACTTGAGCGGATGTAGTGCCAAATCTCTGTGGTTGGGTCACAACCCGGGCAAAAGTCTATAAATTGAGGCGAGGAACGAGCAATGGCAATCGACTGCTCGTCACCGGTGGGTGCACATCAATAGATACAGAGCAGTGGTGGCCTGATAGGGTATAATAAAGGTACCCCTATTGTGTAGTGCCATATGGACGTGCAATGCAATACAGTATATCTGGATATGGTGTAGAGCATATAATACATGCTGAAGCTACCGGGTCTGAGTTAGTAGTATATAAGGAGCAGATCACTACCAAAGAGGGGCTCACTCCGTGTATGAAGTCTTTTAATATACCCAGTTGTGTCTGTAAGCTGTCAAGTGGATTTACATGTAAAGCTACCCGATCTGGATTAGTAGTATATAAAGAGTAAACCACTGAAGCTAGCCCCATGTACGAGAATATGGTAAAGATATGCAGTTGTGCTGATTCCTGAAGAATAAATTTACATGTTTGAGCTGAGTTATGTATTTGTGTCCTTCTATCCTATAACTGCTACTGGAACAGTCACTGTGTTGTTTTCTTTGTGCCATGGATTAGAACCGGAATGCCATATCATTCTCTGTCTGCGAAAACCCAACCCTGCATGGGTTATGATCTTGTAATATTACAGGCCATACAGCAATAAACAATTTTCATGATATATAATACTCCAAACTGGGCCTGGGGTCAGTATTTATTACAATATGTACCGGTACCTTTTATAGGGTTTAGTCGTACTTCTCTCCTGTGCATTTTTCGTAAATCTCTCTCATGTACCATGACCCAGTCTCCCAATGGTCTTTGTACTTCTTATCCATACCTTATACATCAGCTGTTCCCATTGGACAAAATACATACAAACGTATTGTCCGTCATTCAATATTCAGTCTTCGTCCATTAACCCTACCTGGTCAGGGCTTTTGGGGCCCTGTCCAGGCATGGAACTTTTTATTTCTGTAATTTCTTTACAAAAACTGCATGATAAATTAATAAATAATAATCCCATGCGAAATAAAAATAGTTTTTGTCAATTTCTCCTGTTGGAAAAGCAGGAATTTTGAAGAAAAATGACGAAACCATCACTTTTCTGGCATCCCACATGACCACCATTTTAATTTACCCATGATCCTCTGCCCGGAGGGTTATGTAATTAGGCTCAAAATGAACCCAATATAATAAACTACAAAGTTTATCAGCCTCAATTTGTTGTGGTTCTGGATATAGGGTGGAAAATTTGTTACTGGGCCCGTAATGCCCACCAATTCCTGGTAGGGTTAAAGAATTTTCCTGTCACCTAATTTAGAGACCTCTTTCATATAACATCATTAGTACCAAATTTAAAAATAATACTATACCTAAACGAAGACTAGTTTACTGACCTATTTCCATATTTATACACAATTATTTCATTTCTTGACCATATCTCTTATGTACCATTCTCCAGTCCCTCATTGTTCTTTGTTCTTGTTATCCATACCTTCTACGTCATCTAGTTCCCATTTGACACCCGTTTACTGCCCTGTTTCTACATTAGTCTTTTCACTTGTTTTCCTTCCTCAATACTTCACACAACGCTACATGTATATACTCGTGTCTGATCTAGGTATAATTGTGCTACTTCGATGTTATTATATATGTTTACCTAGACCTGTCGCGCTTAATATTGTTTTCTATGTTTCTTGGTATTTTATTGCACTTTCTCTTTTGTCCGTGATATTGATTGTTGGAGTGCACTCCACATGTGTGCTCAGTTATATATCGTTTTGTATATTAGAACAGAGCCCTCAATCATAAAGATTGAAAACGACAGAATGAATCTGTTGTAGACAGGAAATTCAATATAATAGATTGAAATTTTCAATCTAATGGGTGGAATATTCAATCGAATAGATTGGTCACTAGTTTCAATCTAGTGGTTTTAGGGAGTATATCACACATACGTATTGGTATTAACTATATATTCCTACGAAGTAGGCTACAGATCGCAAATTGTCCGGTAATGAGTGAGTGAGTGAGTGAGTCAGTCCATCCGAGTCCTTTCGTCGGCAAAATAATGAGAACCATTGATATTAGAACCTTGATTTTTGGCACGAACGTGCATTAGGGCATTGTTACCAACAAGTTCTGAGCTGACCGAATTCTGCTGAGAATTTGATTTATAATTATTTTTTTTATTATTTATTGATAGCTCAGCGAGTGCACTGTCATGCCCATCGGGAACCCTTGGCTGTATATTTCACTGTATATATAACACAGTATAAAACGTGATGGGATAATGAAATAGGAAATGCTAATTTTCCATCATTTGTTAGTGCATTTAACTACACTGCTATTCCCAACTTGCCAGCCTACACACAATTCAGTATATTGCTAGAGATATATGTAAGCTGTGGCCTTTAACGTGTATCCTATTTCACATCCTTGAAACATTTCCTCACAGATCACATCAGGCGTCAAATTCAGGTCAAGTTACAGTTACGCACTGTTGGTGAAATATACTACATCAACCAATTAAGTCAGCCGAAGAAAGAAAGATGTGGCATCATCCTTCAGAATAGTCTGCGTGAGCAACAACGATAAAAGTTTACTGAGGGTGAAACAAAGCCATGACGGCATGTGCTAGTTTAAAGTGTCTTAATTTATTTTCTTTGGGTAGAATTTAACTAGATAAAGTAAGTAGACGCTATTTATTCGTCTTTGTACCGATTATGCTCAGGAGAATGGCATGAAATCATTATCTTGTGCAGAGAAGGTGTTGGTCTTGAGTTGAATTACCGTAAACTACATAAATGCTACCTTTCTACTATAGTACTATATATAAAAATTTGTTGTATTGTTGGGAAAATAATGCGATTCAAAAAGTTGTTTTGATCCTGGACAAGGGCACTGAAAACCATTAAAGAGATCGATATATTTTCACACGTAAAGCTTGAAATCTACTGAACTTTTTTATTATTCAATCTGTTTTCTTTAGTTAACAAATTGTAAAATTAAATCGGCGATAGTTATTTATTTTTGGAATGAAGGCGCAGCAGGAGATTGTTACAACAAGTCTTGAGCTGACCTACTTTTGATGAAAATTTCTGGTGATTTTTGATGAAAATCACTGGCGATTCTGACTTGGGCGGTGCCCATCTTAATATAGGCAGGATTCTAACTGGGGGCGGGGATTTCCAAGAGTTCAGTTCGCGTTCCGAGTCCTAATGCCTACTCTACTTCGTAGGTCCTGTGACGTTAGTCACACTGCTCATGTATGATATTGTTCACGCCATTTGTTTTTCTGTATACGCAGAATAACAGTACATTTGCCCCACCCAGCTTTCACTAACGACAAGTAAATCGTTAACCATGAATGTTCTTTGTATATTTCTTATATGCGATATTTATTGATCCATTTTGACCTTGCTCAAATGGATAATTGATATCAGAGCGAATTCAAGGAAGTAAATCTCACTCGCCCGTCTCTATGTGTCGACCTACCAGCCGAACGAGGGGAATTCATGATGAGGTTTCAGTCGATATTTTCTTGGGGTAAGTTTATGTATTTATCAAATGATAGATCTCTTCACGTTGCGCTTGCACTCATTTTTTGGACGTTTACTTCTCGAAATAATAGGAAAACAGCATGCATGTATCTATCTATTGACAAGACCCGGTAGCTCCACATACAGAGTAGTATTCACGTCGTTATTTACACGTTATAACGTCTATAATGCTTTACACGAACGTTTTGTAGGTCGGAATGTGATATTCAACACATATATATTACTAAACTACATGTACTACACGATGTATATTTTACGTAGGAAATCACAGCAGAAAAGGTTTTGTTGCGACGTTCATGCTGAGATCCATGTTCTGAACTCGTCTACAGTGTTGGACCCGCCTGGCGTTGGGCTGATGTCTGACTGATTGCCACAAACCACTAAAACACCGCCTTAATATGTTGTAAACCCCTTATATTCGCCGCCACATATGACTCACCAGGTCAGGTACATGTAGCTTGTTTTTTTAGTCTTTTTGGTTTTTGTTTTTCGCACAAAAACAAAAAAAACAACACTTTTTCGAGATATGGCTGGCGGAAATTAGGTCATTTCGCCCGACACAATCACAGCGAATATGGAAGACGGGCAATCAAGCTGGTGCCGAGTTTATTAGTGTTGTACATTATAAACATTTTAACACTATCTGGCCTGGGCTTTTGGGGACCTGTCCTGGCGTAGGGGGGGTGGGGTGGG
>JAVTVY010012184.1:35934-51680 GCA_036873755.1 Hanleya hanleyi | reverse complement strand
AAAAACACCTCACCACTCTGAACCGCATGCAACAATGTAGAAGAAACAATAGAACACGTGCTACTTGAATGCCCAATCCACGACCAACAACGTGTGGCACTTAGAAACGAATTAAAAAAATTCAACACTCCCTTAACATTACCAGCGTTATTAAACCCTAAGCCCCCCATTAGAAATCAGGTATTCAAGTCCTTGATAAATTTTATCAAAACTACTGGTTATTACTCCAGTATATAATACTACCGCCGTACATGCGCAGTCAGCATTTTTTTTTTTTTTTTTTCCACATAATCAACTACTAGTACACCAAGTACTATGACACGATTTGATAGAGGCCAAATCATTCTTCTGACTTAAACAAATGGTATGGTTGCATCGGAGATACCTTGATATTGAGGGCCGTGTGCACCATAGCCATACAAAACATTATGGCCATAATAAACTATCTATACATAACATCCGGCCAAAATGTCACAGACACATTTAGAAATAAAATAGGCATGGCAACAACGGAGTTACCTTGATATTGAGGGCCGTCTGTTCCACTGTCCTACAAAACAAACGATGGCCAAATCTAATTGAATTCATGACGACATTAGCACGGCCAAATCGCATATAGCGAGCGGTATTCGTCATAAAATATAGGAAATGGTGATGGCGGAGTTACCTTGATATTGAGGGCCGTCTATCTCATTGTCCTACAAATTCCTTATGGCCATCAAACGATAATGCATACAGAAATAATACAGTGCCGTTTATTTGTGTATTCACCTAGTACTGAATCTATCGAAATGTTTAGTTATTTATTCATTTGTTTATCTATTTGCTGTCTTAATTATATATTGCTATTCATATTATGTGACTGACATTCGGGTCGTGCCTGTTGTTGGGAGGAAGATATATCAAATTATTGCATCGAAAAACAATAGAAAACAAGAATGACTACAAGCCGTCTATTTCATATGATACAGGCACACCGAAGACCACAGACGGGTTGGACAAGACCTGAAACAGAAGACGGATGACGATTACAAGAATACCTACAGCGCCTAGAGTGACAACGCCGCATAGCAAGAACACCCAGAATCAGAATACTCGACCCTAGACCACACCGGACACGCTACCACTTCGATGTTACCGAACTGACACCTCAACACAGAATATGATCCTTTGACTTTCACGTAATATAGGACGTAGACCTGCCGTTCTGTGCCCCACTACACACTCCAAGCAATTGTTACAGGCACAGATTTCTGGAAGGACCCACCCTGTTCCCAAGGGCGTCGTTAGGGAAGTCGTCTCGAAGAATCCTGAAAACGCCCTGGTTCTCCCAGTTTTTTCTGGACGGTTTTGTGCGTACTATGGGGTACTGAGACAAAGCAATCATCCACGCGATTATAACAAAT
The DNA here is from genome assembly GCA_036873755.1 of Hanleya hanleyi. Lineage (NCBI taxonomy): Eukaryota > Metazoa > Mollusca > Polyplacophora > Lepidopleurida > Hanleyidae > Hanleya > Hanleya hanleyi. The sequence continues at coordinate 50,274 of JAVTVY010012184.1, read as the reverse complement.
ATTTTCCAGTATAAAAACCAATAACAGACTTAACGACTTGTACATAGCGACTCTTCTCTACTAGTATTTATATTTCCTCATTGTTATTGTTATTCATTATTTAATTATTTATTTTAATATCTAGTGCTGCAAATTAACAAAGAAATGTACCGTGAAATTTAAATAAAACATTGAGTTGATGGGCCGCGAAATCCGTATGGGAAGCGGCCCTTAAACTACAATTTCAATCAATCAAATTTAACCATTCTCGTCTACGGTACACGTCGATGCTACAACGAACGCTTAATTTAACTCAGCCTTTTTCATAACCGCATGGCACAAATATTATTCGGAGTTGACTGCAATAGCTGTGAAGTGCCATACTGCCAAGCCTGATATGGAAGATCAAACTAACATGAAATTTTAAGAGAAGTCGCTTCTTCAAAGAAGAGATAGAGTTATCCGTGGAGGAAAATATCAGACAGTTAAGTGCTGAGTTCGCACAGACGACTAAAGACGTGCAGAAAATCAAGGCAGAAATTTTTCTGGAAACATACAGGAAATAAATTGCAAATATTGGATGGGCTGGGTCAAATAAAGTGGACCCTCCAATACGGAAAGACGGAATATTCGAAAATTAGTTCCTATGGCTATGAGTTCCCATATAAAAGAGACGGCAACAATTACAGCATAACTTTACGTTGAAATTATAGGTGGTTTGAGCCATATCAACATGAGCAGTAGGATCTACAGTACGGTGAAGTTGATTACGCAACTGACTAATCGACAGAGAGAAACAGAGGCTACGTTATCGTAACATATGATTAATTCCCGATTCATCTCAGATTGGTGAAAATCTCGGAATATTATGTGGTCACTGAGCTTGCCAAAGGTCCGATGAAAACCGGAAGATGGCCAGAGCGGATGACAGAGCTGTTATACAAGCTTGAGCAAGCAGCTCGTTTCACGATGCAACCTGGCATGGTGAGATAGACCCCTTTTTCAATATGCCAGCTAAGGATATGATATTTTTTCTCTATAATGTAGTAGTGATGTGTGCCTAGGCTAGCAACACCTACTGCGATATAGGCCTAAAATATCCCCCATTAAAATCTTCCCTCCATTCCAACCCGAATTCTTAAAGTATGTCTCGTTCGTTCTAAAGCTCAACCCAGTCTGACGATATCAGAGCGTGCACACAGATTGCTGAAGTTCTAGGTTCTGGCCCAAACCGGTTTGGATCAATCTCCTGGCATGTACGATTTATTTCGAGGTAACAGGGCTAGCAGTTTGGATCGTAAAGCTATCCCTGCTACACCCCTCCCTGTTTTCTTTTTGGCGAGCGTCTTACTTCGCCTAGCTAGAACCCTTCCTGTCGCAAGCAACCGCTGTTCTAGCGCTGACAATGATTACTAAAACGCGAAACAAAGACGTGAATTCTCCATGTTATATCACATGTGTCAAAATCCGTAACATGCAGTGTACAAAAGTACACTGCTCTCTAAAAATACCCAACTTCAATAAAATGGTAACCATCCCACTAGTCCAGTCTCATTACCAGACTGTCTATAATTACACCCAAACCCACTAAAAATCTCGTTCAAATGGTCAGTCTCATGGGACCGATCATTTTATTTCTCAAAAATATAATCGGCGGGCCAGCCTACCAGCTTTACGGCCCAAATAAATACAATCGGCCGCATGGGACTGCTCACTTTAATTCTTGAAAATATACTCTGCAGGCCAGCCTACCAGCTACATGGCCGCAATAAATACGAGAACATTATTCAAACCAGGACTAGTCTCTAGACTATAAATTGGCAGGCCAGCCTACCAGCTACATGGCCGCAATAAGCACCAGTCCGTCATGAAATCCACCACTGGAACAAGCCTATAAACGACTGGCTATATATTGAGTTCCCCATTCTCCCTCCCCTAATAATTTCAAGGCTCGCATTCGTCAGCAGCCAACAATTTCGAGTGGAAGGGCCCTTCCAGGGCGTACGCACGAAGAGTCAGAAACGTGTGCGCGCACTACACGCCACTGATCCCAATGTACACACGCTCTCGCAAACGGCTACCCACCAGAGAGAATGTTTGCAGAGGAAACAACCATAATTGCTACACCTCCACAGATATCAAGCTCACACTCACACAATCGTTGAGCTCATAACTAAAACAGGGTTGAGACTATAATCGAATAATGACGTATATATTCAGCTATCCTGCCCCAATAAATTATAACGGGTACTACAAGATATCGGATAGACAACTCATCAGGGCTTCATGACGAAGGCATGGGATGAAGAGGGACTAGTCTACCTCAACCCCAGGTCTTCGGCATGGCTACCCGCACTACACATATTCTCATACTGTATCTTCTCCATGTCACTCCATATATTAACTTCACCACATAAACTTCCATGAACGTGCCACATAGCATAACACACACAGAAAAACCCACAAAGAACACAGTTATACAATCTCAACAGAAGTCACATAAAAACGCGAGTGACGCGTATATCTACCACACAGAATCTTCACACGCAGAAATTCTCGAATCACACAGCAACCATCGAACCCAGGCGTCCAGCACCCGGTTCCCTCACACCTAGTTCATCACAACGCATCATATACTCCCATAACACACTACACGTATAACGCCGCAGCAAACATCTCAATTTCCGAACATCCAACTTTCGAATACATACGAGGGTTCTCCAACACACACCAATAGTTCCAAAATACACATTACATTACAGAACACATTAACGGTTTGGGTCTAGAATTTTATATATTTTTTTTCTTGAATTCCACAATGCCTCAAACAAACATCCTGTACAACAAAATCAAATCAACCCCCAGATAGGATAATTTCACATAGAAAATCGAAACCAAATACAATATATCCATCACTGCATACACGTGATGGTACACAACCATATATCTCCACCAAGCGGAGACTATACTACATCGCTTCAGACGCATACACAAAATGCGTCACCATTGGCCCATCAACTAACTTCACCACTTATCAGTTACTGGCAGAGCGAAATGTAGCCCACATTGGACAAGTCACCATTCCATAAAAATTCAAACTGCAAAAACCTTGGTGTCTCCAATAACCAAGGTTTTATCCCTAAAATCTACAACACATCCATAGGCTGATAAGAAATCGAAGCCTAGCAACAGGTCGTCAACCAAGGGTGCCACCACTATATTTCCAGTACAGTGAAAATCGGAGATGGATAATGGGACCTGCCGAACTAGCATTCCCATACTGGTCATTCCTCGAAATGCACCAGTCAGCCGAATAGGCGAAGACGACAACCCCTGAAGACCTAACCTAGCAAATAGATGTTCACTCATGACGGTGACTTGGGCGGCCGTGTCTACCACAGCAGTCACCGGCACAGACCCAACCTTAACTGGAATGGACATCGCCCACCCCTGGGAACGAGACAGATTAACATCTCTGACTGCTGCAGTAAGTTCAATAACACCTGCCTCGTCTCCCGTGGACGACCCCACCCCGTCATTTGCAGTTGCTAATTCAGCCCACCCATCTAAATCATGTCTAGTAGGACAAAAACGGCTTATGTGGCCGGGTTTACGGCACGAGTAACAGAGTCGCGGTGGACGGAAGGGTCGCGATGACCGACGGCGAGGGGACATCTTGTTTATCCCTTCCCCTTCTGCCTTACAAGCATCAGGAAAAGCCTCCCCCACTGAATCAACATTAACAGTTCTACATGTAACCGTCTGAAAATCCAACTCCCTCAGATTATATCGTGAGGAGTTCACATAACTCAAGGCTTCCGAGATTGTGGTGGGGTTCTTTTCCATAGCAAATCTCACAGCCTGTATTTCCCTGCATCCCCTGAGAAAATGTTCCACCGCTACCGACTCAATAACCTTTTCCGGTGCATTCGGATACCCGTCCCTTGCCAACCTAGCGCATCTAAAAGCAAACTCCTCTAAAGTATCCTCGGAACCCTGCACTTCCGCCTGCAAACGCTGCCTAACTGCACGCGGAGGTTCCCTACTATTATAATGGCATTCCATTGCCTTGAGGAGCATATCAAACGAGGCTTTGACTGCCTCCGATTGATAACTGTAAAACACCATGGCATCGCCATGAATACAGTCTGTTAATTTCCTAAGACACTGGTCTTTGTCCCACTTTCTACTTTCAGCTTCCAACTTAAATTTAACCCTAAATGGAACCCAGTCCCCTCTGGTCCCTTAAAACACTAAAGTCTTGGGAAGCCGGGGACTTTGACTACGGTAGCGTTCTCGGGATACATGTCGTTCGGTTGATCTCGATCTGGACGAGCATTCGCTACATTTACTAGGAGAGGCCTCAACCTCCCCCTCGGTAGCAGTAGCGGACACATCGGCCAGATTCCCATTATCTATATCCCCTTGAAGATATTGTTTCCCTACCATAGCATTGTCTAAAAACAACTCATTCCTATTTATTGGGCAGTGGAAGTTCGGAGCTGAAGTGTGGCCACTGGGCGGTAACTGATGAAATACATTATTTACATCCCTAGCCAGACCAGTGTCCAGTCCTGCTGTTCCATTTAGATCTAATGGACATGGGGGGTCGGGAAGGGCAGCTGGTACATTCACTTGAACATGTGGTTCATTTTGTCGAACAGGGGCTGCATTCAACTGATTTGCAGTCTCTCCCTCACCCTCAATCAATTTTTCAGGTTTATTATTTACAACAACATGAGTTGGGTCCGCCTGACCAGCGTCCCCCGTTGTCTGTTCAGAGGTCGCATGTGATGAGATCTCTGACCCGTCTCTACTTGGAGCGCTAAGCAATGTAACAACAGTCCTCATATCTAAACCTACTTGTTCCATCTTATCATCAACTTGCTTCAACTTACCACCAACTTGACCTACTTTAGTTTCCACTTGTCCTACTTTAGTTTCCACTTGTCCTACTTTAGTTTCCACTTGTCCTACTTTAGTTTCCACTAGTCCTACTTTAGTTTCCACTTGTTGACCTAGTTGTTGACATTGTACCACTATTTTCTCATCCAACTGGCCTAACTGAAGCTCGTATGCCTTGACATCGTCATGCAACTGACCCATTTCTACATCCAATGCATTTACTTGAGCCGTTATTTCAACTTTCCATGATCCAATGATTTCTTCAAAACGACGGTCAACCAAAGCATTAATGTATTCCTGACTTCCCGACAAGTCTAAACCTATAATCTGCCCCTCTAGCACTAGGTCGGCTATATGCCCGGCACTAAACTGAGTCGCCTGCATAAAATGCTTAAAACTAAGCAACCTGCACTCTTCCTGCAAGGCTACCACACGTGCACTTCGACTACTCCCCACCCCTTTCAATTTTTGCAGTGCTTCCTCTGTAGCCACTGACACATCAATGGGCCCCAAGTCTGCCATGTTTTAGTAGAATGAAATACGGTATGTGCAAACAAGTCCAAAAACAATAAGGAATACTCAATCAAAATATAGTCAAATAAATGCAAATAGATCAAAGGCTTTCAATGAGTTTCCTTCTAGAAACTCACTGAAGCAAAGGAAAGACAGCCCACATTGGTATTTCCACTACAAATCACCAAATCTTACATCAACATAAATAGCAGTGCCAACTCCTCACATTCAGTGAATGAAAACAAATATTTAAACATGTGCAGGTTCGAGTTCAAACTGACGAAACACTTTTATGAACCAAATCAATTGTGCCTAATCAGCCATATCCATTAGGAAAACAGAAAAAGAACAAGACCCATCTCTAGAACAAGTGCAACACGTGTTACCACACAGTCAACACGCTGTTGCAACTTCTCTATTAATCTTGCACTATTTCAATTTACAACTAATTATGAATAGGGCACTAAAGAAACCCAGGGTGGGTCGGCGGGGGGGGGGGGGAAATCAATTATCAATTGTGCCCGGAAAACAAAGTCAGGCCACCTGTGCTTAAATTAACACAGTTTTCCGTGCCTGGAGGAATACAACACAGAATACAAACTAGATTTTAAACTCGACCACATCGAGGAGTCAATAACTCCGAGTTGAAATACAAACAGGAAATAGCCCGTCTCGAGATGGTAAACTGCATCAAAATTTTAACTCATGAACAACCTTCAGTCTATCATTCAGACCCCTCAAGGATGAACATAGGCAAGTTCCCATTCAATTAAATTTCATAGCTTAATTTCCTAAACTGATCCAAGAGAAGGGAGAAAACAGACAGGATATATAAATTATTAACTCAATTCAAAAGGATTACTATTGTCGCAGTGACAACACCATGGCTTCGCCATGAATACTATAGTATATGGCAGCGACAACACCATGGTATCGCCATGAATGTGGCTCGCATGACTGATAATGCCCCAAGCTGTCAACTGAGCAATCAGAATCATGTATTGGACAACCAAAATGTAGGCAATATATATATATTATTTAGCCGACCAGTTGACAGCCGACAAACCGTTCAAAAAAAATGTGTATATATATATCTTGAAACAGAAAAACGGGTTTCGCTTTTATCAGGACGGGAAAAACGTTAGCAGAAGACAAAGTCACATTGACCCGCGAACAATCTTAGCATTTACTTTTAACGCACAATTGTATTCAAACTACACATTTCTCATAAAGGTCGGCAAAATCTTCAATCTCAAACCAAAGACCCATAAATACTAACACATAGCAGAAATCTCACACAAAAATCAATCTCAATTCAATCGTACAGAAACACATAGACAACACCACACAGTAACACCTGGAGTGACAATGGACAAAAACTTCCATAAAAATATGATTCTCCCCGATATACAGGCTCTATATGATAACCCCGTAAAAATATTTGACAATTGTATAACTCTGCCAGGCTCAAATTGCATTCAATATCACTGAGTCAATTTATCTGGTTGTTACCAATCCACTGGCCACGAACGGCCAAAATGCCACTACTAATAACACTTCGCGTTTATCACAGAATAATAATGCTGTATATACGACGACATCAATTGCAATAAATGAATAGAGTAAATCCACTATTCCCAAGAACTGTTGACTAGTTCAACTGGCTAAATACCAGGAATATATTTAATAGTACGGGCCGAAATGAACACTTCGAGTCCCTCAAAGAGACGAGCGATTAATTGCCCCATTACACAGATCTATATATATACTGTTGACAGTGCTAAATTATACCGCATTGGCCGTACTATAATAACACAGTGTGCCTATCACAGTTTAATAAAACGGGTACTGTATATACAGCGACACGAAGTTTATTGAATGCATACAAACGATACACTGTTTATGAGAAATGTTGGCTAGCTCAGCCGGCTATATACCAGAAAAATATTTGATTGCGTGGACTGAACTGAACACACGACTAGTTTCATAACGAAAGACGGGGAAAACGGCTAACCGGCCCCTACATGTATATCACACAGACCAGTGTGATCATATTGTCAAATTTCACTATCGCGTAGCTAGCCTATCGGCCGAGACAAAAAAACCTGTCCAACACAATACACAGCCTGCCAGCCGTGAAAAGATTTATACAAAATTATCGCGACCAGAATAGCCCAATATCAGGATGACCGACTCCCGGTAAACAATTCTACATACACTCAACCTGTGCAAAGCCGGCCAAGAAAACAGGGAAGGTGGGGAACGCGAAGTGAGAGGACAAATGGCCGACTTCCACACCGCGTTTGTTTACCGAGATTTTCGCAGTCTGGTTTACAGGCGTAAATTCTCAACCGTTACAAATTATTTTTTTAATCTGACGCCAGATGTAGTAGTATTAGAATTGTAATTGTTCATGGAGCGTGGGGCTCTGGACCAGAGAAATTTGGTTGTCTCGGAGGGGGAGAGGATTTAGGTGGGGAGGAGTGTAACGGGAGGCACTTGCACCAGTGCTTGTACTAGCTCACTGCTAGTGGGAATTTCCCTTTAGCTCAGTCGGTAGAGCGCTGGTGTGGCAAGCAAAGGGACCCCGGATCGAATCCCGGTAGCGCCTAAAAATCCCCGTTCGTTACATTGATGACAAACGGGGCCGTGAAGCCCGACCTCGCGCAGTACATGTCGGTATACCATGAATGATGGGAAATACGATTGAGATCAGAATTTCTCCTTCTTTTTTTTTTTTAAAAACCCTATGGAGTAACCTTCATCGACACTGGACGCCGCCCAGGCAAAAACAGAGATAAAATAGCGTGTAAAAACTCTGAAAACCTGTGTCCGTAGCAGTGCGCCAAGCATCTCCAGCCGAGGTGACGGAACTCCACCCCTCCGTGCATATATCCCACTTCTGACACCAGATGTAGTAGTGATGTGTACCTAGGCTAGCAACACCTACTGCGATATAGGCCTAAAATATCCCCCATTAAAATCTTCCCTCCATTCCAACCCGAATTCTTAAAGTATGTCTCGTTCGTTCTAAAGCTCAACCCAGTCTGACGATATCAGAGCGTGCACACAGATTCTGAAGTTCTAGGTTCTGGCCCAAACCGGTTTGGATCAATCTCCTGGCATGTACGATTTATTTCGAGGTAACAGGGCTAGCAGTTTGGATCGTAAAGCTATCCCTGCAACACCAATAATATCTGTTTTACTCTCGTTACAGATTTAACGAAGCATTTACGCGGGAAGTGAATGCATTGCTACAATATCTAATGAAGGTAGCCGATGGGCGTATGATGAAGGGAGGTTTGACAGATGGGCGGATGAGAATTTTGTTCTTGTTACATGATCACTGCGTTGTGTAATATATTTGATCGTCAGGAGTCAAAAAATTCAGTTTCACTTCAGGTGTTGTGGATATGGTCAATGCATTTAACATTTTCAGAAACTGCTAAGATTGTGTATCTGATAGGATGTTTAAGGCCAATCCCAACAGAATTCACCTCATGCTACTGTAAGTATTAGATGCAGTAGACACATGTACACTTAGCTTCGTACGTTCTAGGGTGAGTAATTGAAATGTATCATTTGATTAGAAATTTTGACAGTAGCCCTACTTGTCCATTGTCTCCATTGATTACTATTGTCCCTGTCGAGATGTGATCATTTACAGCTAAATCTTGGAAGGAAAAGCACGGTCGATACTATTGTAGGAACTATTGTCCTTTTTCTTTGTGTCGTTGAAAAGGTACAGGTCTGGACAAATTGTTGTCCCCGGACTTGGCTATTGTATGCATTGCCTTGTGATTCTTTCATAAAGTGTGAACCGAAAGCACACTAATTGTTGGCCAATGAATACTGGAGATTTTTATATGAAACTAATTCCTATGGAGTAATGCTGTTCTAAGAGAACTGTAGGCCTACATGCAGTCATAACTAAAATGGAATTGAGCTGTATCAGCGCTACTGTGAAATTCAGGAAAACATTTATACTTCGTGCTATGCTATTGAAGAATTGCCAAGATATTGACAGCCACAGGAGGTGGTGATGATTGGTCGGTAATCTGATATTGAAATGTATAGAGCTCGACACAGAGAAAATTGAGGGCGGTTCATATAATTGTTTTTCTCAGCTTTATAAATATTTCAAGAGCTCAAAGAGTTAAAATGGTTTACACTTGACCAGAATATGGAAAGCTTAATATGTAAAAGAAGTATGAAAGTTGTCTAAAAATGCTTTTCTATGTCTATTTTGAATTATGCTTACACTAGTTACAGCAGAACGTTCATTTGGAAGTTTAATGATACCACGCTTAGAAAATAAAGAAGCTGATTATTAAGCTTATGAAGAATCTGAGTGGTGACTGGGGCATCCATGATGTTTGAGCATGTCAACCGTATGCTGGGTCCATAAAGTGTATGCCCATTTACAACTTATAACAATATGTTGGTGTATGTATTTGAAGCATGGGCTGTCTCTGTCCCGTCACAATGGTATAGCGCATTGGAGGACGCTGGCATGGGTTGCATTGTCACAGTGGTTGTCACAGATGATTTATATATAAAACAAATTGCATTATGTAGAATGTATGCACGGAGGGGTGGAGTTCGTCACCTTGGCTGGAGATGCTTGACGCGCTGCTACCGACACAGGTTTTCAGAGCTTTTGCACGCTATATTATCTCTGTTTTTGTCTGGTATCGATGAAAGTTACTCCATAGGGTTTTCAATTTTCGGATTCCAATCGTATTTCCCAACATCCATTGTGTCTTAGTAAACGAGATCGGACTTCAAGGCTCTGGCTACTCTAATTATGAATAAATAGTTGGGAAAGATGAGAGTGTTTGTGGAAATGATAAATGATTTGTTCATTTGAGTGCAACGAATTAGAACATAATTGAGGCTACTAAGATCTTGTTGACTACACCTATCAAGAATAATAAGCTTAGTAAACGGCGCATTATTAAAGCAATGCGGTAACCGAACATGAGTGGATCAGAGACTTTTTTGATATGTGTTTATTTGCTAATGCTGATTCAATTTGGATTCAGTTAATTTACTGTATATTAAGCGCTCAGACTTTGTGCTTTTTTATGGTTATATTCTGTGCGTGCCTGATAATAGGGCGAACGGGATCGGATCTGTGTCCCGTTTATAACACCGAGAGATATTAAATTAGACTGAGATATCTGAAATGCCAGAGAATATTTTTTTTGGAGTTTTGTTAAAATCTTCGATCATTAAGCCTTTGTCATATCTGGGCAAAGAGATATTTTCATTGGATGATTTTCACCATTTGTAAAGTATGGCTTTCAAAGTATGGTGGCCGATGCATGGCACAACGTCAGCCGTCAATCGGTTCATACACGATATTGAATATGTGCTGTTTATCTTATTGCTAACAGCCAATTATCAGTCTTATGCCACTATCGAAAATGCTTTCTTTAGCATCAGATTTTTGCATGTAATGATAGCGGTGGCGAATCCTACCGAAAATACAATGGTTAAAATGTCTTAGAAGCAGCAAAACGTAAATATTGTAAATCTGTTGTGAAAAAAGAGCCTGTGAATGTGTAATTCTCACGAAAATGTTTGAAGCACGAATGGAAAGGTAATAAGTTATTTACAATGTGCTTGCTTGCCTATGCTGGATTTTGTAGATCAGCAGAACTGTTGTACATTCGAAGATGTGATATTATACTCTATTCAGCTTATATGTCTATTTTTTATTGAAAAATCAAGAGACTGATGTGAGAGATGGAGTTTGGCTAGTTATTGCCAAGACTGGTAACAAATTATGTCCTGTAAATAGGCTGTTTGAAATAATGGCGTGTATAGCCGAAGATTTGGATGTATTCATTTTTTAGAAACGTGAGTAAATGTGCTACGTGTTATAAACTTCAGAAAACATAAGCCAATGTCTTACAGTCGGTTACAAGAAGTATTTTTTGAAGCATTGAACCCCCATGTACCCAATATTAAGATATATGGGTTGCACAGCCTGCGTGCTGTTGGTCCCTCTGCGTCAGCAATTAATGATGTACAAGATAGAATGTTCAAATATCACGGACTTTGGAAGAGTGAGATGTATTCATTTTTAGAAACGTGAGTAAATGGGCTTCGTGTTAACTTCAGGAAACAGATAAGCTAATGTCTTACAGTCGGTTACGAGAAGTATTTTGAAGAACTGAAACCGCATATACCCAATATTAAGATATATGGGTTGCACAGCCTGCGTGCTGTTGGTCCCTCTGTGGCAGCAATTAATGATGTACAAGATAGAATGTTCAAACATCACGGACTTTGGAAGAGTGAGTGTGCCAAAGACGGGTACGTGAAAGATAACCTCAAGAAGAGGTTGGAAGTGTCAATGTCTCTTGGCCTGTAACGCTTTCTTTGAAGCTCGTCATGTACCGTACGACACCATCACAAAAAGTGTTTGTTGAATTTTGTGTTAGGGGGAGGGGTCTTACATGAGGAGTCGGAGAAATATAGTTTCCTTTGGTTGAATGGAATGAATTAAAAGTAAACTTCTTTCTCCATGGGGTGTAAGACGTGAGTACAGCTCCGACAGTGAACTGTGTTCAGTCGAGCGCCGTATGTGTTTATAAGAGAGAGAGAGTCTCTGTTTAACCATTCTCGTCTACGGTACACGTCGATGCTACAACGAACGCTTAATTTAAGCACCCTGGAAATATATGTTGAAATATATGTGGGGTTAGAGTCCCCCGAGATGTGTGTAGGGTTAGAGTCCCCCGAGATGTGTGTGGGGTTAGAGTCTCCCGAGATGTGTGTGGGGTTAGAGTCCCCCGAGATGTGTGTGGGGTTAGAGTCCCCCGAGATGTGTGTGGGGTTAGAGTCCCCCGAGATGTGTGTGGGGTTAGAGTCCCCCGAGATGTGTGTGGGGTTAGAGTCCCCCGAGATGTGTGTGGGGTTAGAGTCCCCCGAGATGTGTGTGGGGTTAGAGTCCCCCGAGATGTGTGTGGGGTTAGAGTCCCCCGAGATGTGTGTGGGGTTAGAGTCCCCCGAGATGTGTGTGGGGTTAGAGTCCCCCGAGATGTGTGTGGGGTTAGAGTCCCCCGAGATGTGTGGTGGGGTTAGAGTCCCCCGAGATGTGTGGTGGGGTTAGAGTCCCCCGAGATGTGTGTGGGGTTAGAGTCCCCCGAGATGTGTGTGGGGTTAGAGTCCCCCGAGATGTGTGTGGGGTTAGAGTCCCCCGGGATGTGTGTGGGGTTAGAGTCCCCTGCAATATGTATGGAATTAGAGTTTTTTTGGAATATGTGTGGGGTTAGAATCCCCGTGTAGAATGTGTGGGGTTAGAGTCCCCAAAGTGATTGTCAATAAAGCGTTCGTCGTCATGTACCGTACGACACCACCACAAAAAGTGTTTGTTGAATTTTGTGTTAGGGGGAGGGGTCTTACATGAGGAGTCGGAGAAGCTGTACGATGGTATACACTATACACTATACCGAAATAAAATTCATGAATATGGAAGACACTAAGAAAATGGTACTTCAGACAGTCGCTAGGGTGAATGCTAGTGGAGTTCTTAGTCTGAAGACATTGAATATTCTGCTGAAAGTTTCGACCATGAAGTCTAGACCACATTTCCTACCAGAATACATAAGGTAGAAGGGGCAATTTAAAAACTTGATCCTGTAAAATCTGAGCTACCGGTCGACCTGAAAATCCCAGGAAGACCGATCATCTATCAATGCCTATTGGAAAACTAGGGCGCTATACCTCGATTTCTTCTTATCCCCATTGTGAGGGAACAAGAAGAATACTTAGCCGATACCTCAGAATTCATCAAGGTCGAATACCTACTGATACGTTACTTATTACGTATGACATTACCTCGTTATACACGAACCTCGGATTCAATGAAATCCTAGTAGCACTCAGCCTACCACACTCTGATGCCGTCGTGACAGTGATTTTCATTTTACTTAATTTCTCCGTTACTTCGGCTCGAAATTTATGAATATGATAGATAGTCATTCATTTAGACGTTAAAACGCGACCTCCAAAAGACCCTCATGACCGCGATTTAGAAATCAACCATGATCTTCTGCATCTATGTGCGATTACGTCAATGGACTAAACATTGGTTGGAGTTAGGAAGCGCCAGATCATAATTTGTCTCAGTTGCTGATATAAGGTAGACAAGTTTGTATTTTACACCCCCCCCCCCTCACCCAGCCCACACTCCCTATGGGAAGGGCTAAATAATGTTTCATTTACGAGTACTTTCAATTACACAATTCAGCCGTCGTCCATTAAAGAATATCCGCGTCCATAATCCAAATACTTATTCCATATGCCATATAACAGTATAAGCAACAAATTCAAAAAGACAATCATAGTATACATAAACATAGGCTAGTTTCCCGCAAGAAAGAAGCAGTCTACAGTTTTCAACGATGCCGGCAGAAGATCATGAATTTCCCAAAAATATCAAATCCGTATCGCTGATCAGTATTCTTATTCCATAATATTCGTTGTAAAGTCGTCATCTAGAGAATGATTTATCTGTCACGCTTTGATTGTGACTGTTCATGTGCACCATGAGGATCTTGAAATACATGGGTTCAAAAATACTTCCAAAACACTTTGTTCATATGTTTTGCAAATTTTCACAAAATTATACTCTGGATACTTATGGCAAACTTTAACCCCTAACAGGACCGGGGGAGCATACTCACCTCCATAAGCAGACGATCATGGGTTAAATTAAAATGGCGACCACACGAGGTGTGACTGGACGTTTTAGTCGTTTTTCTTATTGCCTTTTTTCAGGATTGCCTATTTCGGCATAGAAGTGCCAACGAAATAAATGTTTTCTAATTTATTCAGAAACTTTGGCGGGAAGCATAAACACAAATTCGATAAAAACTGACTGAAAAAAACCCGGATCGAAATGAATTTTAAAATGACATCTATGTGACG
>JAVTVY010012184.1:0-35834 GCA_036873755.1 Hanleya hanleyi | reverse complement strand
TGGGGTTAGAGTGCCCCGAGATGTGCGTGGGGTTAGAGTGCCCCGAGATGTGCGTGGGGTTAGAGTGCCCCGAGATGTGCGTGGGGTTAGAGTCCCCCGAGATGTGCGTGGGGTTAGTCCCCCGAGATGTGCGCGGGGTTAGAGTCCCCCGAGATGTGCGTGGGGTTAGAGTCCCCCGAGATGTGCGTGGGGTTAGAGTCCCCCGAGATGTGCGTGGGGTTAGAGTCCCCCGAGATGTGCGTGGGGTTAGAGTCCCCCGAGATGTGCGTGGGGTTAGAGTCCCCCGAGATGTGCGTGGGGTTAGAGTCCCCCGAGATGTGCGTGGGGTTAGAGTTTTTTGGAATATGTGTGGGGTTCGAGTCCCCGTGTAGAATGTGTGGGGTTAGAGTCCCCAAAGTGATTGTCAATAAAGCGTTCGTCGTCATGTACCGTACGACACCACCACAACAAAAAAGTGTTTGTTGAATTTGTGTTAGGGGGAGGGATCTTACATGAGGAGTCGGAGAAGTAAGCGATCTTGATTTCCTCGCAGGGGTAACGAGAGGTGCAGTCGACATCCTCATCTTCTGCACAGTCACACTCAAGAAAGTCGTGATCTGTCACATTAGTTGCCATACAGAGGCCGTCTTTGAAGTCCAAAGTTTTGCGATACGGCGTGACAATGGTTAAACCGAAATAGATGAGAAGCGATACAGCGATCATCAAAACTACAATGAACCCCGAAATGTACAATATAGTGACTTCACGAACTGGGTTGCAATTTGTTGCACATTAAAATTAGCGTGTTAGTGTGATCTCATAAGCTTGCATGGGTTCCAATATCCAATATTGTCGAGAAGACTCAGCCAGACATACTCTGAGACAAGCTTTGAATATTCCTCCTTGGCCCGGTTTGGATCTGTTATAAAGAAACGAAAAATTGCACGACTTTCTTCTCATTATCCCAGGCACCTAAATTCACACAAGTATGGCGTGATGGAATTCCTAAAGCCGGTGTGGAAGATAGTATAAGTGTAAATTTCCAAGATAACAGGGGAATGACCTCCGAACTCTCCCAACACCCCTGTCTGTTAAGATGATAAACAATTGTTGTCCACTATAGCCCGAGCTGGCATCCAGTTTCACAAATTCATATATTGCAGCTCTAATACATGTTCCAATTAAATAACTTGAACTTAAAATTCTGTAATTTGAGCAGAACTATACCTAACACCCTTTCGCAATACTTAGAGAATGTGTTCACTTGAATTTTCCGAAGATATTTACAAATTTACTGTATTTTGCAGCATACAGGTACAACGTATAAATTGCTCAGCACGAGAGAATTGCCAAGTCTTTGTACTCTTGCAGCTCGCGTTGAAAAAGATCCTATTGTTAAGTCTTGAAGCCCAATTCTACATCAATGACTGAGATATGTAAGATTGGTGAGATATGCGAGAAGTGGGTAATATTGACGACGTTTGAAACAAAGGAACCGTATGACTCCACACTAAAGCCTCCCTCGGTACCTCGCATTCAGACTACCGTACGATGGATTCTATGACCTACCCTTGGAATCTCATCCGCGCTTTCATTGCAGATGTTCACTTCGAAACTATGAAATAAACACATGGGCCCAAACTCCGGCTTAAACGGCATTAGATACGCTAGCTCGGGGAGCTGTGATGAAAGATCAGCTCAAATAAGTAATTTATCTGATTTTAAAGGATGAGAATCGAGGGCATCTAATGGAATAAACACCTCAACATACGGTAAACATGTGAAATGCCAGGATACCGAGAAGAGTTAACCAGGATACCGAGAAGAATTAACCTGTATGACTTTGTCTCGGAACTTTTAGAACCTCCCCTTAAGAAAGTTAGTTTGTTGATACGGATTTTGTCACTCCAGTATTTAACAGCCTAAAGCTATAAAGGTTCATTGTTTTTCTCCCATATCGACAATAAAGAAAGCTTGAATCTTGTACCCGTTCCAGGCCGGTTAGCCTCGCACGCGTAACTGTGGTTCTACCTCACCTTAGACTTCAGAAAATGCCATATGGAGAGGTTAAATCCTGTCCGGCGATGGCAGTGGTGTTGGCGGTGGATTGGAGGGGGAGTGCGGGGAGGGACACAGAAACTGGAGACGGTCTTTAGTCATCCCACAAGAATTTCAATAAAACGGTGCTATTAAATTACAACACATATAAGGGAAGTGGAAAGAGGTGCCGACATACTGACAGAGTCACATGACTTCACAGTATAGTGTTCCGGTTAACATATTGTAAAGCACATACAAAGAATCTAACGTTTCGTGATATGTGTTGTATCTCAGGTACGCTTTTATTGTACCTGTTCATGTGGCAACTTGGATGATATGACCACACGGCCCCTATTCTGTCTATCTGACTATTAAAGTCAGAATTTCCCCTTAAAGGTGTACGTTAACGTTGCTCAGAATTATACCTACCTAAATTACTTGAAATGCCAAAATACTAAACGCTGCACAGCATATCTCTATTCATCTTCTGGGCCAGTATAGATATACACTGGTAGCCTAATCAATCATGCGCATAAGTTGTAATACGCCCAAGATCACACCGGTTCATATAACCCACGATGGACCCTGCTCCAAGCACAGGGGCTCGTTACCGTTGTTAATTGGTTAAATAGGTTGATTATAGGGGGGGTCGAGGTCGGTAATAAAAGAGCTCTTTTATTACCGACCTCGACCCCCCCTATAATCAACCTATTTAACCAATTAACAACGGTAACGAGCCCCTGTGGCTCCAACATGCAGGGCCCGTACATGCAGGGTTCAAAAGAAACATAACACTATCGTAGGACAGCATGCACGTTTACTGTTCGATGTCAATCAGCTCCTCTAGCTGTCTCAATACGTCTTCGATTTCAGGCGGAGCACACAATATCAATGTCCTACTTTACAGAACATTGTGAATGCGGTGCGTATTACTTAAAAAATGTATATTTCGGAGTTGATACACATAGAATGCCCAAAGATTAATAGTTTCTGCTATTTATCTGCGCACACATTATTTGATCGACTTCTGTTTTAACAATCCACAAATGATCCACCTTGAACAGATTACACTCAGAATACACACAGTTCCAATATATTTCAGTATTAGTATCCATTGATTCAGTAACGTTAAACCTGCCTTGGTAAGAGTTACAAATGTCCAAAGCGGTGGTGTGACGTGAATCATTTTGCTCCAAATTACGTAAGAGGAAAGAGGCATCAGAATAATATCATTGTCGGGGTATTTTTGCATACCGGTAATCTGTGAATTTGTTGGTCATCATTTTGTTATCCACCTACATAACAATTTCTTTTCGTGGACAACCATCTCGAGAATAAAGGATAGTTATACTAAGGCCATAGTCCACTCGGTCATTTGTATGAACATTGGAAAAGTCAGTTTGCCCAAATGGAAGAAATAGATAGTATTAACTTTTGCTGACAGTCAAAAACAATGTCAATGTATAAAGTAATAGTTAATGTGTGATGATTTATTTAGATAAATCCACACACAAAACATTAGAAGTATAAGTTTTTAGAATTGTTACAATAAATACATATCTTGAATAAATGAACATTAAATATGAGCCTAATATGATGTTTTGATATGTAATGTTCAACATGGGCATAACATAGTACATAAACAAGCATAGGGGATTACAAGCCCGAAATTTGAAATGAACATGTGCATCGAACGTCGCCATTTTGAAAAAGTTGACGCAAGATAATATGCTTCAAAAAATTACATCTCAAATGGAAGCGAGAAGACAGACAAGTCTAGTTTTTTGCAGGGAGTTCGCCAGAACGTTTGCCAAATGAATGTAGTGTGTGAGGGGATTTGACATAAAGGCGACCGCCTTGTGTTCCCTTTCCTCCGAAGATACCTCTTGTCTTCATCACAGGTTTGGCAAACCGGAAGTCAGTGTACATGGGGAAAAATCCATCCGCAGTTCAAACCTGCACGTCATTGGATATTTTTTAAAACCGCCCAAAGACAGTGAGTTAATAACTACTTTTATTTATAAATCAAAGAACTGTTTTTTGAAACCTAAGCAGTTACTATTTATAAAAGTTGAAGGTAACTGCACTGCGATACCATTTTTTTTACAGCGGGATTAATGGCGGCCCACGGTGAACAGATCGGGGGCATTGTTTTGGGTGACAGCTGAAATCAATTGATGTCTACAAGGTAATTATAACAGGATCGAAGTTCAGATTACTGCAGAATAATATTACAAGTGATTGTGCATGTTTCTGTGTGTTTCTTTGGGCAATCGCAGTGAAAGTTCGGCAGATAAACTGATTTGAAGTGTTTGGTTCTACGTTAATTTCGATGTGTGACGTCAGTGAAATGTACATCCATACGACGTTGCGAGAGTTGTTTTACACTTTGATTTATTTACTGTTCAAACATTTATTATCTTTCATATGCGTGAAATGATGAAAAACACGTGTATGGTGGTCTGTTACAAGTTGATTGCGACAAATTTCAAGGCAGTTTAGTAATATGGGTGAAGATTAAGTTTATTTGTGGGAGAGTGTAAATAGTGTCATATGGATGGGGAAGGATTAAGGTATTGGACAAGACTGTAAATAGTGTAATATAAATTGTGCGAGACTGAAAATAGTGAGAAATGGATCGGAAAGTCGGAGATATTAAAGGAAGTTTGGTGTGGCCAGTGGGAGACCATTTGTGCGAAGGCAGCGAATGTGGATGACTTTCCGCATTTTATTATACAGTCACGTGGCACCGGACTAAAGTCCAAACAGAAGGTTGTTAATGATGGTGAGGATAAGTCGAAGCAGGTAGAAGACTGTGTTGAAATGAATTGTGTGCAGAATGTTCCTGCCCCAGAGACAGGTTCTGTCCTTCTGCAGGCTGACACCGTGACACTAAGTACGGCTGGGGTGAAAGTCGGCAAATGCAAACCCACCGGAGTCGGGCTGACGTCTTACTTGCATATACAGTGCCAAGGATGTTTCAGACAGTTATATTTTGGAACAAGTCCTCAGATGAAGATGGTGACCGGCCAGCAGCGTCATGAGGTCAATGTACGTGCTGTGTAGAGATCTATGACAACTGGTGGTGGTGCAGGCAACATTGGATGCACCAAAATGGAAGGAGGACTTTTTAACCAAGGGGTACCAGCCATAACAGTCATCTGTGACGGAGGTTGGAGTAAGAGATCACATAAACTCTCTTACAACGCTTTAGGTGGATTTGGGGTTATCTTTGGTGCACGCACTGGAAAACTTCTCCATATAGGGATTAGGAACAAATCCTGCTACATTTGTTCTGAAGCTGTAACAACTTTGCGAGAACCTGCTAAATCATCAATGCTTTAACAACTGGAATGAAAGCTCTCAGGCAATGAAAGTGGATGCAATTGTGGAAGGTTTCCAACTGGCGGAACAGACATATGGAGTTAGATACATGAAGATGATTGGTGATGGTGATTCCTCTGTGTATTCCCAAATACAACAGTAGGTGGCTGTTTGGGGTTGTCGTGTGGAGAAACTAGAGTGCGCGAACCATGCTTGCAAATGTGTGAGGAAGAGAAGCTGTTGGAAGTTGGAGAAGTTGGTGGTAGAGAAGTCACAGTTTAAGGGTAGGGCGAAGTTAACCAAAAAAGTGACAGTCCGTCTGGTTAGTTCACTACTATGTGCGATAAGAATGAGATCTGGAGATGACAACGAGGATGGGTCAGCTGTATGTCAACTGGATGCTGACATTCGTAACTCCGTCCACCACATATTTGGAAATCACAGGAAATGCAGTGACTTCTTTAAATCAAAGGACACTTCCCAAATACCCAAGAAGAACGAGGTGGCTGATCATCCTGGAGGAGAAGTTGACATACATCTTACAGATATAACCAACGCTGAAGATGAAGCTGATCCAGCTGATCATAAGTTACGGTCACAGAGTGAATTTTGGAAGGAGGGAAATCCCCCTGTGGAAGAGCTGGAATCACGAAACAGTGGTCTCAGTCCATCCTCACTAGATGATGACATGCTGAAAGAAATCAACATCATCCTTGACAGATTGGCCCTGAAACCAAAGCGTTACCACCAATCTTGCTGAGTCATGGATGAATGTACGTGCACAGGTGTGCTCGTAGTTCATGACATGCACGATGCTATGGTGGGGGCATTGCGCAACAAAATGGGCGTGACATGTTCTCCTGCAGTTTGGGAGATGGTGACAGGGATTGATGCTGGAGATTCATTTCATGGTCTCTATGTCCAGAAGAGACAACCGTTATTACATGCGAGGAAGTACGACGCCAAAGCAGAAGTGAAAACGAGGAAATGGAAGAGGAAACTTGAAGCTGCTAAAGAATCCTCTTCGAAACGTGCACGTTTGGCATATGGCGACGACACATTGGATGTCGTACCATACAGATCTCCTGAAGCATTGGCTATGTTCAAGGATAACTTCTACAAACAGCATGCAAATCTTCCAGCGGATAAACTTCATGCCATTGAGACCTTGACAAAAAAAACAGTCACAGAGTACTTTGTGGCATACAGAGAGGAGACAACGTCTCACTGCTTCCAACTTTGCAGATGTAGTAAAACGCAATCCCAGCAGACCAGTGTTGCCTCTGGTGAAGAGACTCCTGTATAGTTCGTTTAGGGGCAATCGATTCACCCGTTATGGAATGCAGCAAGAGGATGGGACGGTCTTGGAATACACCATGTGGAAGGCAGAGCGGGGCTGTAATGTAAATACCACGAAAATGTGCTTATTCATTTCAGTGGAGAACCCTTGCCCAGCGGCACCCACTGATGGTAAGGTCACAGAAAGGACCAGTGTGGATGCTGCCCCTCAATCAGGACTGCTGGAAATCAAAAATGTCCTCCAGAATAAACCAATTTCCCTGCAAACAGCTGCCAAAACCATGAAGTCCTTCTGTCTGGAGCTTATGGATGGAGATCTCCAACTGAAACATGCACACCCATATTACTTCCAAGTCCAAGTCCAATTGAATGTGATGGAAATGCCATGGTTGGACTTTGAGAACAACGAATCTATACCAAATTCATGTTGAGCGTATTGTGAGAGATGTACACCTTTGGCACCGTATCTGTCCAAAGCTGGTCGCCTTCTACGACAAAGCATTGTTGGCCGAGTTAGCAGATCCGAGGCATGGGAAAATCCCAGGGATACGAGAGTTCGGGGTTTGGGTATGTTCTTCATATTTGTATATTTGCCATGTACCATGTTATAGAAAAGGTTATAATTTTTTGTCAGCCATTTCAATTTAGTTCATGCTTATTATTCACATAAGACTTATACGTTGTACACGTATTTTTCCAAACATTATCAATTGTTCATTGTTGTCCCATCTCCTATACAGTTTCAGGATGACAAAAAGGGGAGCGGACAAAAGCAGGGAAAGGTGAAGGCGTCTGTCAAATCAAAAAGAAGTGCGGTTCACAAAAATTCTGAACCAACTCTCCAACCCTCCTCTTCAACATCCCTTGGTGACCATAAAAGTCCTGAACCATCGACATCACAGTCACCGCCATCTTCACTCCCGTGTCGACAATCATCACGAAGACCGGTCTAACAGAAATTTGTTGGTGGGTCCATAGAACATGTGTGGTTAGACCAGGGAAAGAAGGTCTGGTATAAAGGTAATTAAATTTACATGATAAATTCAAAGACTGGAGATGTCTTGGAAACTTTACATTGCTTTCATCAACTTCCTTGTATCTCAAGTTTTAAATTGTATATTGATGTACTGCGATAATATTAACATTTAATTCATTTTTCATCCATGTGGCATATCATATATGATACCATACAGCATTTCTAAGGACACATACAATATACCGCAAACATGAAAACATATTATCAATGAGGTAAGTTGCATAGCTAATGTTTTAGCAATCCCCCCCTTTCATATCAACTGTTTATACAATGCTTCATTTCGAAATCCAGTATATGCTGCTAATAAGTCAATGATGCCATCACATCTCCATCATTTGTCTCCCTACAGGTTTTGTTCTGCGAGTCCTATGAGGTCGGGACGGTGCCCCCAATGCTGTATACGATATTTTATACAAAGACAGTGATGAACCCTATGAGGTTGATCATCGCCATGAGGATTTCCTTGCCTCTAATGTGAGATTTGTGGATATATCTAAGTTCCTTGTTATTTCACTGATCATTGTTATACATGTACATTTCGTCTTTACATATGTGATTGTAATTATGCTTTTATGATAAATTTGTGAGCAAAGCATCTCAGTAGACTAATCGCTTCTTGTACAGGGCAACAGCAATTCCAATGACATTATATCTCCATAAGTAAAGCCAGTGAAATCTTATACAACTCACAGGTGGATTTCTCCATAACCAATACATCGGCTGAATTATGAAATTCCCTTCATGAAATGATATAACTGAAATATAGGTAAAAGCAACGTTAAATAATATTCACTCACTCTCACTCAATCCCTCCCTTCCTGAAATACATTTTGTATTGTAATATACATTTATAAGTAAATCTATAATACATTTGTGAGTATTCAGGACCATATTGACCGTCTAAGTTCATTAATAGTATCTGTGTTCAAGAAAACTGATCGTAGATATATTAATGTCAGAAGCTATAAAGCATTCTTTAGCTCTACTACATACAAGACATATCATTCATGGGGTGTTTCTTTGTTCATAGAGTTGCTTGAATTTCTCATTAAAAATATCTATGTGAAATTTGGCAACACAATAAATCAGCAGCATATAGGTATTCCAATGGGTACTAATTGTGCACCCCTGTTGGCTGACCTGTATCTGCTCTCTTATGAATATGACTATATGTAGGCGCTTTCAAAAACCGATCCATTCAAAGCCCGTTCCTTCTCATTCACCAAACGCTATATAGCGATGTTCTCGCTGTGGATAATCGCTATATAAATGACGCAGTGAAGGATATATATCCACTTTCACTGGATTTGAAGGAAACTACAGATAGCCCTACAGGCACATCATATTTAGATCTATATCTCTATAAAAATGAAGCGGGCATTCTCTCTCGTCGACTTTATGACAAAAGAGATGATTACAATTTCGACATCGTAAACTATCCCTTTCTGGACAGTAATATTCCAGTGGGACCTGCATATGGCGTATACATATCTCACTTAGTAGCATTTGCTAGATCCTGTGTTAAATGTGACGATTTTAATCAACGTCACAAAACATTGGTGCAGAAACTTAAAAGATAGTGCCACGGCACTGTAGCTCATCTGGCTGTAACTGGAGAAACTAGCTGTGAAAATTTTTTACTAAAGAACTGCAATAGATGAGTTTCTTACTGGTGTTGTCCCCCTGAACACTAAATGATCCATGCAGTAATTTCCAAAGATTTCATGATAACAAAGTTTCATGGGAAATTCAAGATGCGGCCATATTGTAATTTCGAAATGGACCAAAAAGATATCTTGCACAACTGGACCACAAGGGGAGCCTGTGCCAAATATCCATGTAGTAATTTCCTGAAAATTCACGATAACAAAATTTCATGAGGAAATTCAAGATGGCAGCCTGGTGGCCATATTGGATTTTCGAATCGGACCAGAAAAGGTATCTTGCACAACTACACCCCAAGGGGAACTGTGTATCAAATTTGAGAAAGATCAATGCAGTAGTTCCAGAGAAATCGCGATAACAAAGTTTCATGGCAAAATCCAAGTTGGCCACCTGGTGGCCATATTGGATTTTCGAATCAAATCATAAAAGGTATCTTGCACAACTAGACACCAAGGGGAACCTGTGTACCAAATTTGAAAAAAGATCCATGCAGTACTTCCTGGGAAATCACGATAACAAAGTTTCATAGGAAAATCCAAGATGGCCGCCTGGTGGCCATATTGGATATTCAAATTGGACTAAAGTACACATGTTGTACAACTAGACCCCAAGGGGAACCCGTGTACCAAATTTGAGAACGTTGCATGCAGTACTTCCTGAGAAATCACGATAACAATGTTTCATGGGGAAATCCAAGATGGCTCCTGGTGGCCATATTGAATTTTCGAATCGAAGAAGAAAAGGTATCTTGCACAACTAGACCCCAAGGGGAACCTGTGTACCAAATTTGAGAAAGATCCATGAAGTAGTTCCTGAGAAATCGCGATAACAAATTTTCATGGGGAAATCCAAGATGGCCACCTGCTGGATATAAGCGTGACTGAGATACATCATTCTTTAGATGACGACTTTACAACGAATATTATGGATTAAGAATTCTGATCAGCGATACGGATTTGATATTTTTGGAACATCATGATGTCTTGCCGGCATCATTGAAAACTGTTGACCGCTTCTCTCTTGCAGGAAACAAGCCTATGTTTATGTATGCAATGATTGTCTTTTTAAATTTGGTGCTAATACTATTATATGGAATATGGAATAGGTCTTTGGATTATGGACGCGGATATTCTCTAATGGACGACGGCTGGATTATGAATGACGGACTAGACGCTTGTAATTCAAATTGGACCAAAGTGCACATTTTGTACAACTAGACCCAAAGGGGAACCAGTATACCAAAGTTGAGGAAGATCCATGAAGTAGTTACCAAAAAATAATGATGGCAAGATTTCACTGGCAAATTCAAGATGGCCTCCATGGCAGCCATATTTGAAATCGTATCGACAGCGCATGAACAAATTCTGGTGTACTCATTGGGGGGAACATGCATGCCAAGTTTAAGCTTAATCGGCCAAGCGGTTTCAGAGAAGAAGATGTTGACGCACGACACACGACGGACGACGGACGATGGACGACGGACGACGGACAGTCAGGCTATGACATAAGCCCATCGGGCCTTCGGCCCAGATGAGCTAAAAACAGGGCTATACCACCAAGCGCCTAAACTCAAAGTTTCCCAAATTTGGCGATACATATCGCATGCTGATAGCAGAATACGAGCGTAGCGTGCAAGATCTATGGCGCTACGTTTCGTAACTTGTGTCTAATTCCGCTTAACCCGGGGCTAGGGGCCGTATGAACCCATGTACTTCAAGATCCTCATGGTACTCATATGAACAGTCACAATCAAAGCGTGACGGAGATACATCATTCTTTAGATGACGACTTTACAACGAATATTATGGATTAAGAATTACTGATCAGCGATACGGATTTGATATTTTTGGAACATCATGATGTCTTGCCGGCATCATTGAAAACTGTTGATCGCTTCTCTCTTGCGGGAAACAAGCCTATGTTTATGTATACTATGATTGTCTTTTTGAATTTGGTGCTAATACTGTTATATGGAAAATGGAATAGGTCTTTGGATTATGGACGCGGATATTCTCTAATGGACGACGGCTGGATTATGAATGACGTACTAGACGCTTGTAATGGTAGGTTTTATTCATTTCATCTCAGAAGTCTGTCACATTCCTTTCTGTATAGAAGCACAAAGACATCTGCTTTTTATATTGTTGTGGTGTCGACGACCCTGAACAATCTATGTGGTTGCACAATGTGATATGTAAATGTTCGTATACAATTTTGGCATTTTCCATTGCATTCTTTTTTTATGTTTCAGTTTTCAATCTATTTCAGCTTTTCAACAAATCTGGATTTCATCATCTTAGAATTGTCTACATAATGGCAAGATAAATACGGACATGTGTGAAAATATTTGATTTTCTAAGTCATGCCACCTCGACACCACAAGCTCACTGTTTCTTTTGGAATCAAAGGTGAAACCTTTACCATCTTCTTTTGCACACCATATTCCACCCACTATCATTTATACAAATCTGTTGTGACATGATAACAAACAATGGTCGCATAATACAAGTCATCTGATTGGTTAATATACACAAACTGTTGCTTTGTTGATTGGTTGAACGTTACAATACCATTTTCTATGAACAGGATTCATTCCCATGTGTGGCAGAAGCATCTAGTATACAGAAACCTTTTCTTTTAGCGTGGATGCAACACCTTTAGATACAGTGGGTAACTGCATAATTTTCCAATAATACATGTCTTGAATAGGTCCACTAAGGGCTGTTCCACAAAATGGTACACGTGAGAGAGATTACTTTTTCTTACCCCAATCACCCATATCCCATTTATTTTCGGCGGCGCAGCGCCGCCGGATATCTGCATTCACTTACCATGGCAGCGGCCATCTTGATATTGGACGAGTAACAGGTGTTTTCTCGAGCCATACTTCGCAGACGTGCCGTGGAGTGATCCAAGTAGTTTCATATCGTAACACGACAAGATTGTTTAACCCGTTCGTGGTTAACACATTTATATTAATTCTGTTATAATGAATTCATCGAATAAATGTCATTTAGTACTATTTTATTATGGCTGTGAGACCAAACTGATGACCATACATGATCAAGTTATTCACCTGTACGTCTGCAGCAAAATTTGCGAGATTGAACAGCGAGTTACTAAAAACTCGAAACAGCAAAACACGCGGATCAGATTGATGTGTAGAGAAAGTCGATCTAGGCTTAATTTACAATGACACACATCAATAAAGAAATAGTGGCTTGACTATTAGTCCCATATTGAGCGCGAAATCTTACATCAGGCTATGTGAAGTGATTTAATACGTCAACCAGAGAACATTACTTTCAAAGTCCTAGTTCGACATGCGGTTCATGTGCACATTTTGCCAGCAAACTTCCGGCTAACCCCATACTTTCCAGTTCCAGGCGCGAACTACATTAGTCAAACCTTTAATGAAAACAAACAAATCGACGTTTTTTTTAAAACCATAATGGTGCATCGTGACCTGTATTCACCAGTAGAACACGTAATCGGGTTGTAATACGCAGATTATAAGCCACAAACGTTTCCGCCGGCATTGATGCATCTGCATCTGCAAGTTTTCTTGTACTATCTCTGCAATGTTAAATGCCTGTATACTACCCACTACCCATATACCATATGATGCTGATGTATGATGCGTCAATAATATCATTGATATCATATATTGCAATGCTTTCACATTATCTGTTGCTATTGTTCAGAATTCTTGAATTTTACTACAATCTGACTTGATTCATCTGTTGCTGAAAGAAAGCGAATGTTGTATCTGGAAATGTAAGTATTACAACGCACATAAGGGAAGTGAGAAGAGGTGCCGACATACTGACAGAGCCACATGACTGTCATACTGACAGAGCCACATACTGACAGAGCTACATGTATTTTCTGTATACTACCAAGCTGAATGATAAGCAAACCTGACGGTGAACATGTTTGTGTTTCTTGAAATGATTGCTTTCATGTTTCACCTTCATATATTAAAACAGTTGGAAAAGAAGATGTCCTCCAAAAACTATACCTTAACAAATTGTTTGTATAATTTCCACAATGTCCTTCTTTTGGACCGCCATACTTTCTCCTGTCAGCTTGAAAGAAGTACGGCAAGAATTGCAAATGGCTACTTTTTACTTCAGTAATGTTTATGTATACAATATACTGTAAAATAGTTTAAAATCAGGCACAATTCAACACATGAATGATTATGCTCATGAAGAGAATGTATCCCTACATCTATTTCACTGCATTACAGAATTTTAACCCATCTCATTTATGTGAGGCCATTGAAAGAAGATACAATTCTCGGTAAGTAAGCATACATTCTCATATTGTTATTCATCTCCATGTGTTATTAACTCATTATGGATATGGGTTATTTGTAGTCTAAAAGTGTGACTTTGGGAAATCCAATTCTTGATACCTCAACAAAATGGCCGACTGCACTAAGGCTTTAATGTCAGACACGGTACATGTCTTAGTCGGGGTGATATTGCAGAGGCGCTGTTTGCTGTATCATTCAGACATTATTTTAGGTAGCAATCTGTGTGTTTATTTCAGAACATATATGGAGCTGATAATTACATTACCCAAAGTTAGATTATGAAGAAAATTATATTACGTTGATTGTTAAGCTCGAGTAATGAATTAGAGCATTTCCACAAAGTGGATGCTCTTATGTTTTCATGATAAACGGCTCCGCGGATCCGCCGCCTCCACCACCGCCACCACGACTTTAAACGTGAATGTCTCTGAAGCCGTTAAATATTTTCGGGTCAAACTGTGTGTGTTATCTCTTTGGAAATGGGAAATTTGCCTGGTTGTGTTCCGATAGCCGTTGCTCACCACTAGGTGGCGTGGTAGTCAGAGCATACGTAAACCTTTCTCTGTCGATTTCGTCTGAACGACTTGTTGGTTTTCTATGAAATTTTATTATAACGGTCTTGAAGGATAGGCAGTGCTGAAAAGGTTTTGTTGTAGCTGGCATAATTATAAAGGCACGTTTACACGTTTCAAAAATCAAGCTTTTCGTGAAATAAAAATTTACCAGTCGCTTGAAGAAATATTTAAAAATTGTTTTGTTCTAATAATTCGAAATATTTGATCATCGAATCTATCTCAAGATTTCTTTTCTTTGTTTCTTCTCGACGAAAAAAAACGTCCGTGGCTCAGGCGCATCACAGCCCCACAAATTACTGTATACGCTAAGCCTATATAGTTCCTTCCTTGAGCACCTCCCTTTTGCGGCTGTTCAGTTTCACAGCATTTTAAAATATCGTAGGCCATTTCACAACAGAATGCAGTAAGTGTAACTTGTTAATTAGCTGTTCTTCATACATTTTTATTTTGGATCATGCCACAAGTGACATTCGTGTTCGCTGCATGTCATCATGCGCGCGACATGTTGGTGAGTTCCCAGCGAGATGCCGACAAGCTATGCTGACAAGATCATTTTCAATACGGTACGTAATCCGTTTGAAATAAGTAATCAAACAGATCTATTGCAAGAAATAAGCAAACACCGGGAAGATTCCATGTAGATATATTGCAGAAGATTGAACAAACGTTTAGTTTCGAGATCTGACGGGATACGGTACCCGAAATGGCGGCCTGGCTAGATTCGCCAAACAACACTGACAGACTACGTGAGTACTTTATAAAAATATGAAATTCAAACCTCAAAACTGTCGAAATAATAAATCGCCGATCATTGCTGTTTGTATGGCTATCGACAATTATAGTATGCAGGTCGATGCATGCAAATGGATAAAATGATCGTCGTGCAGATATCTATGCTGTTGTTGCACTTGTAAACATAGTATTTCGTGGTAAAATTTGATCAATGGGGAATATAGTTCAATGATGTCACCACCAAGCCTAGTAATATATTTTCTCACGCTACATGTACTATCCAATCGTCTTCCCTCAAGTGTTCTGTCACTAGTTACATACGACATTCACGTCATGGCTTTAGGACACTGAATAACAACACAGTGATACGTGATACGTGATAAATAGTTGATCTTACACTCGTGGCAATTTAATATGAAAGTTGAGATCCTCGTGTGAGATCCTCTATTTATCACATAACTGCGTTGTTATTCAGTGAAATAAAGCCATGACGCAAATATCGTATGTAACTAGAGACATAACACTTTGAAGTAAGACGATTGAGAGCGTGGAAAAATATTCTTACGCGTGACGTAGGCTAGAGGGACTTCATTTTTTTACTACCGATTTGCCTTGTCAAAATGGCTAGTAGTACGGATTTGAAAGTTGGGTGTTTCGTGACACGAAGACCTACCTGCAAACCGACTTCAGGTCATTCGGGCAACAGGGGTGGCGGCCAGCGAAACAGCTCGGCCTCTCACGCAGACCACCACACAGAGGACCGGCAATGTTTCGCCGTTAACGGCAACAGCAAGCCGTTTTCAGCCAGTTCAGGATGACGATATAGACGACGTCATAACAAGTCAATCCAGCAAGAGAACACTGATCAAAACCTGCTATGATATGAGAATACTCGGCAAATATTTCCAGCAGTCAAGTGTTTGAAAAGACTCTCATATTCATGAGATTCCGGCAACAGAATTAAACAAACTCTTGTCAAAATTCTTCATCTGTGTCCGTAAATCGTACGGCTCACAATATGAACCAACAAGCCTCCATGGTATGATGGCTAGTTTTGACATTCAACTCAAACGACAGAATTATAGGTTGAGCTTGAGGTCGAATCCACAATTTGCACAAGTGCGCGGGGTCGTAAATTCCAAACAGAAGCAGTTGAAACTTCCGAACATGGCTGATCCTATTTCCGACACGGAAACTGAAACTCTTTGGGAAACTGGACAACTCGAGGGAAACACGCCAAACAGTATTTTGCAGAGTCTTTGGTTTTTCAACACTGTACATTTCGGCTTACGAGCCACTGCCGAACACAGAGACATGTGATGTGGTGACGTTTCTCTCTGTCCCGACGAGGCCAGCCGCGAGAATTTAGAGTTTACAGAGAGGCAAACAAAAAAAAGAACGGGAGAAAATCCACGCGATGAACGTCCTGTGAAACCCAAACTGTGGGCCAATATGGAAAATCCTGCACGCTGCCCCGCTGTCATCTTCAAAAATTTCACAGAAAAACGCCCGGGTGATTTTTTGCAATCCCCTCAATCCCTTCTACATTGCTGCAAGCACAAAAACTCCCTCGCCTGGCCTCTCCGACACTTGGTTCCTTCGACAGCCTGTGGGGACGAATAAACTGTCCACAATGATGAAAAGAAAGGTGAATTCTGTCGGAATCCACACAGACAAACATCTTCCCAACCACGGCGCCAGAAAACATCTTGTTCAAATTACAACACATATAAGGGAAGTGGGAAGAGGTGCCGGCATACTGACAGAGCCACATGACTTTACAGTATAGTCTTCCGGTTAACCTATTCTAAAGCACATACTAAGAATCTAACGATTCGTGATATATGTTGTATCTCAGGTACGCTTTTATTGTACCTGTTCATGTGGTAACTTGGATGATATGACCACACGGCCCAAAGTACCGGCATAAACGGTATTAGATACAAATCTAGAAAGCTATGATGGAAATGTTCTGACAACTCGTATATTGGTAATTGGTGAGCTGTTTCGCTTTGACAACTCGTATACTGGGGATTGGTGGGGTGTATTGTCGTCAGATGAAAATGACGGCATTTAACACAAAAGACTAGTCTGTAATGCCCGATGTCGACCCAGCATCAACTTCCCACAAATGCCAACATATATCAAAGACCAAAAGGTCTGTACAGAGGCGGGCCTCGGGGACGAAACGTCCTCTAGCAGAATCTCACCATATACAGGTAAAAATTACAACACATATAAGGGAAGTGGGAAGAGGTGCCGACATACTGACAGAGCCACATGACTTTACAGTATAGTCTTCCGGTTAACCTATTCTAAAGCGCATACCAAGAATCTAACGATTCGTGATTTCTGTTGTATCTCAGGTACGCTTTTATTGTACCTGTTCATGTGGTAACTTGGATGATATGACCACACGGCCCAAAGCACCGGCATAAACGGTATTAGATACAAATCTAGAGAGCCATGATGGAAATGTTCTGACAACTCGTATATTGGTAATTGGTGAGCTGTTTCGCTGTGACAACTCGTATACTGGGGATTGGTGGGGTGTATTGTCGTCAGATGAAAATGACGGCATTTAACACAAAAGACTAGTCTGTAATGCCCGATGTCGACCCAGCATCAACTTCCCACAAATGCCAACATATATCAAAGATCAAAAGGTCTGTACAGGGGGCGGGCCTCGGGGACGAAACGTCCACACTGAAAAAACCCAACTCTTCACAAGACCAGACGCGCCACGGCTGAGACGCCACTGGACTGACTATTGTTTAATACAGGATATGATCCTTTGATTTTCAAGCAATATAGGACGCAGCCTGCCATCCTGTAAACCGTTACGCACTCCAAACACTGTTACAGGCACAGATTTATATACCCGCTATTCTATTCTATTCTATTTCACACGCACAAAGCCGTCCAGAATAACCTGGGAGAACTGTAGTTCTCCCAGGTTATTCTGGACGGCTTTGTGCGTATGAAATGGTACAAAGACAAATGAATCATGGACACATTTTTACCCGTGTAACTTGATAAAAAAAACTGACCGACAAACTTGTACATAGTCAGTTCTTCTCCTCTATTTATATTTCCCTCCGTTTATTTATTTATTTATTTTTATTTATTTATCTATTTATTTCTTTATTTTAAAAACATTGAGTTGATGGGCCGCGAAATCCGTATGGGAAGCCGCCCTAAAACTACAATTTTAATCAATCACTTCACTTAACTTCACTTGACGAAGCAGATACCCACCATCGGCGAAATCTGATGACCATTAAAATTGATTAGTCTTAAATGTGCCACCTATATTCTTTTATACTACACAGACTAACACGGCTACCCTCAATTTCCATCAACAGCAGTGATTGTTGTAGCGCTGGTTGGGGTGTTCATGGGTCAGAAAGGAAGCGGATGTAAGTGATGGCTTATGAAGTGTTTCATGTCTATATACAGGAGTCAAAACGTCATTCCATGACTGATCAATAATACAATACAATCTTTACTTATACTCAGAATTACGATACAAGTAACGCTATCTCGTTAGAGCTAATATATCTGAGTTGGAGTAACAAGAGATGTACATAACAGATAAAAATTTACCAGGGGTAAAATTACATTCTGCGATTCGCCGGTAAAAATTCTACCAGGAGTAAAATGACATTCTGCAGAAGTTGCATTTACAAGATTTGAGAGACGATATGTTTTGATAGCTTTCTGAGAACTTTGATATCAATAGTTTCCCTTCTCGATTTTTTTAAAATCGTCGTAGAATTTATTAAAACATGAAAATCACGATACATATTATTCTCGATCACACTGTCATATTAGTTTAAAGGCAGTAAAATTATATTTGCGCGTATTGCAGTTTCACGAACGTTTGCTGTCAATATATATGGACTGAATTTTGCATATTACAGTATGTACAAGCAGGTATATAACATACGTTTATTGATATATTTTGGAAATTATGTTTGTCTTATTCTCGTGTTACGTAAATATTTACATTTTGCCATACTATATATACGATTAAGGAAAAGATTAGTAATCAAAAAGGAAGAAAGAGGGAAAAAATCTTGTAAGAAAATTTGAGAACACTGTCGACAAAATAGAATGGATAAGATAGAGAAAACTAAATACCAGCGGTCTACATAGTAAAACGAGAATGAAAATGTTTGCTACCACTATCACTAAAGATTTCCATAACATTGCCATTATCACGCTAATCTTGGTAGGACGCCATAGGATGACTTCGTCCCAACTAACTGGGTTATACAGGCACTGGTATGAGGAGAAAAGTTTTCCGTACTTCTTCACGAACGTTGCCACAGTGACGTTATTTTCATGGACCGAACTGGAGCAATGGGCCGTGGCGCACTGCAAATGAAAAGCAAAGACACAACAGAGATATGAAATGTTCAAATGAAATCGCTCACATATGTATCGCAGACGATGGATTCATAGGTGTATAGGGTAGAATTAATCAGCCAAAAAACGAAACCAGACGCAACCGAAAACTTACTTAAATACTATTCAATATGATAAAGGAATTACCCAGGCCCATGCAAGGAGTTAGACTGAACATATGGCATTACAAATAAGGGTCATTTCCCGAAGGCATATCTTCATGACCATGGGAGGCCAAATAATCAGAAACTAAGACCTAAGTTTTCTGACAGATAACTTAAGTTATCAAAGTCAAAACCATATTTTTCTAATCGAGAACACAAGTTAACAGTCGAAAACCTAGGTTATTTCCCAGATAACCGAAATATTTGCTTTGCTGGTGTGAATAGCATTGACCTGTTTGGGGTGGTCAGTCAGCTTGGCCGGATAACTGAATTAGAACTAGATTATTTCCCCCTATTCAGTCTGCAGCATATACATGTATATAGCTATTAATCTGATTAGAGGCCTAACTCCGAGTACCAATACGTAGTCTATGTTAATACTTGTATAAACTAGGCTCGGTTGTACAGGATAGTCTACATTAAATAGATAATCTCAGTCATCTGTTTGTTGGATACATGTTGATTGTGTGGTTCTGTCTGACGTTTTGATCAGTCAACATTCGGGGAAAGGGCGAGAAACTCGTAGTATACCCGGAAATCGAAACTCGAAGTTAGTTGCGACAACCGCAAATTCGAAAACCTAAGTTAGCGATTGATACCGGTAAGTTTTCTGGACGAGTGTCCAAAGTAAAAGGGAAACTCTAGGTTGAAAGAGAAACTCTGGGTGGTATGCTAGATAACCTAGATCAACTTCATGGTTGACGGTCGACCGTTACGTATAGGATTGCTGAACAGCATAAAAATTCGGCAGCTAATGGAAACACCCACCTTTCTTTCACTCTTGAGTAGGCTATATTCTTGAAACAGACTGGCGTGGTACATGGTGGATGCACCCTCGGGGACGTAAGCGATCTTGATTTCCTCGCAAGGGTAAACAGAGGTGCAGTCGTCAACGTCATCTTCTCCACAGTCACACTCAAGAAAGCCGTGATCTGTCACATCAATTGCCATACAGAGGCCGTCTTTGAAGTCCAAAGTATAGCGATACGGCTTGACAATGGTTAAACCGAAATAAATGAGAAGCACTGCAGAATCGATCATCGCAAATACAATGAGCCCCATAGAGAAAGTCCTCCAGCACGACATAGTGACTTCACGAACCGGGTTGCAATTTGTTTGCACATTAAAATTAGCGTGTTAGCGTGATCGCATAAGCTTGCATGGGTTCCAATACCCAATATTGTCGAGGAGACTCAGCCATTCATACTCTGAGACAAGATTTGAATATTCCTCCTTGGCCCGGTTTGGATCTGTTAAAAAGAAACGTAAAATTGCAAGACTTTCGTCTCATTATTCCAGGCACCTAAATTCACGCTAGTATGGCGTGATGGAATTCCTAAAGCCGGTGTGGCAGATAGTATAACTGTACATTTCCAAGATAACAGGGGAATGACCTCCTAACTCTCCCAACACCCCTGTCTGTTAAGATGATAAACATTTGTTGTCCACTATAGACCAAGCTGGCATCCAGTTTTACAAATCCGTATATTGCTGCTCTAATACATGATCCAGCTAAATAGCTTGAACTTAAAATTCTGTAATTTGAGCAGAACTATACCTAACACTCTTTCTCAATACTTAGAGAATGTGTTCACTTTCATTTTCCAAAGATATTTGCAGATTTACTGTATTTTGCAGGATGGATAGATAGATAGATATCCTTTATTTAAAACTCGATAACTCCATAGGTAAAAATCCTCTTTTCATGAAGGTCGAGGGCTAATATGAATAAGAATGTGATTAACAAGATTAATATAAAATATAAACAGATGTGAATAAGAAGGTGTCACGTAGTTTAAGGAAAACAATATTCTGCTATAAGTCCAGAGGATCAATTATCACATGTTACAATAAAAGTATCTCAATAAATGTAATTAGTCATATGAATATATATTAGCAAATATGTGCAGCAAAAATGTATAATGGTTAAGATTGTAGATTAAATGAATGGTATATTATTGATAAAAATTGCGAAAACAATAGAGTTTTGCATGCATTCTTAAAAGCGCCAACATTCTGAATTTCTTTTATATATTCAGGTACATTGTTTAATTCAGATGCACCTGTAATTTGTAAAGATTTTTTAAAAAGCTCAGTCCTGGCTCTATGGGCCTTCAGCAGAATTTGTTTTGAAGACCTCAACGATCTGCAAGGTGAATATTTAACAAACATAGAACAAATGCAATTAGGAGCCAGGCTGTTGATAGCATTAAAAACGAACATCAGACGATTAAGTTTAAGTTTGCAAGCTAGTGGTGGTCAGTTTAGTCTGGTGTATAGATCTTTGGACGGATTAGAAGGATCAGCATCTAAAATTAATTTCATGGCACGTCGTTGAATACGTTCAAGAACGTTATTATTGCTGATAGAAGTGTTACCCCAGACATTGGAACAATAACACAGATGGGGTAAAATATAAAAATAGTAAAATAGCTTCCTAGCATGTAGAGGTAAGAACTGTCTGATTCTGGTGAACAAATACAACTTGGGACTGATTTTCTTCTGAATTAATTTAACATATTCAAACCAGTTCAGGTTGTCAGTGAGCATTACTCCTAGTAACTTTCAGAAGAGACAGTTTCTGGTACATTATTACCAAGGGAGACGCGGAAAATAGATGTGTCCAAATGACATCACTTCTGAATAGTAGTAACCAGTAATGATTTAGTTTTTGTTGCATTTGGGCACAATTTATTCACCTTGCACCAGTTATTAGTGATCTCTAAGTAATCGTTTAACTTAGCTTGGATGACATTTACAGGTTTATCTGATGTATACATTGTAGTGTACAGAGAATTCTTCAAATGTAAAGGCAGATCGTTTACATAGAGTATAAAAAATTAGCGGCCCCAAGATTGATCCTTGGGGCACTCCAACTTCAACATTAGTCGTATTGGAATAGCTGCCTGTATAGTTGACGAACTGTTTCCTCATCTGCAAATATGATCAAGTTATGTTGATACAGGTAAAACACATATAAATTGCTATGCACAAGAGAATTACCAAGTCTTTGTACTCTTGGTGCTCGCGTTGAAACAGATTCCATTGTTTAGTCCCGAAAAGAATTACAAGAGGTTGTCCAACTTGAAGCCCAATTCTACATCAATGACTGAGGTATGTAAGATTGGTGAGATATGCGAGAGGTGGGTAATATTGACGACGTTTGAAACAAAGCAACCGTATGACTCCAAGGAAAGCTTCTCTCGGTACCTCGCATTCAGGCTACAATACGATGACGTAGCCTTGATATCTCAGCCGCGCTTTTATTGCAGGTGTTCACGTCGAAGCTATGAAATAAACACACGGCTCCAAGCTCCCCGGCTTAAACGGAATTAGATACGCTAGCTCTTGGAGCTGTGATGAAAGGTCAGCTCAAATAAGTAATTCGTCCGATTTTCAAGTATGGGAATCGAGGGCGCCTGATGGAATAAACGCCTCAACATACGGCAAACATGTGAAATGCCAGGTTAAAGAGAAGACTTAAGTATGACTTTGTCTTGGAACTATTGGAACCTCCCTTTAAGAAAGTTGGTTTGTTGATGCGGATTTTGTCACTCAAGTATTTAACAGCTGAAAGCTAAGGATCTTTGTTTTTCTCCCTTATCGACAATGAAGCTTATACTTTAGACAATGCCACATGGAGAGCCTAAATCTGTCCGGCGATGACAGTGGTGTTGGTGGTGGTTGGGTGGGTGGGTGGATCTGGTGTAAGGGGGTGAGAGGAGCACAGAAACTGGAGACGGTCTTTAGTCATCCCACAAGAATTTCAAATAATTGGTGCTATTAAAGTCAGAATTCCACCTTAAAGGTTTACGTTGCTCAGAACTATACCTACCTAAATTACTTGAAATGTTAAAATCTTAAACGCTGCACAGCATATCTGTATTCATATACTCAGCCAATATAGATATACACTGGTAGCCTAATCTGTCGTGCGCATAAGTTGTAATATGCCCAAGATCACACAGGTTCATATAACCCACGATGGACCCTGCTCCAACATGCAGGGTCCAAAAGACACATAATACTATCATATGACCGGTAACTGCAGCTATGTATCGCCAGATCATCTGGCTGTCTCAATAAGTCTACGATTTCGGTAGTCATAACGACGCAGGTGAACACACAATATCAAGGTACGATATGACCTCCTGTCCTAATTTACAGAACATTGCGAATGAGGTGTGCATTATTTAAAAATGTATATTTCGGAGTTAGTACAAATAGTATGACCAAAAGAATACTAATTTCTGCTATTTATCTGCGCACAAATTATTTGATCGACTTATGAATAAACAATCTATAAATGATCCACCTTGAACAAATTACACTCACAGACATACGAACGCCGTTCTGTTAGAATTCACACATCTAATTTGGTCACAGCTTTGATATATGCAATTGCTTCCCCGAAAAGAATAGATACCAATATATTTCAGTATTATACCCATTAACTCATTACCCGTTAAAACTGCCTTGGTAACAGTTGCAAATGTCCAAAGCGGTGATGAGATTTTTTTGCTATACGCATTTGTAATGGTACAAGTCACCAGTCAAACATTTGACTTATACATATGTTTGTCTCGGGTACTAATTTGCACAGTGCCTGTAGGCCATCAAGGCATAGTCCGGTGCTTTCCAATCACAAATTTATTCGAGTTTGCAGTAAGCATTCTGTAGATAGACTGAAAGTTAGCGTGAAAATGTGAGTCATTTTGCTCCAACTTAGACAGGGACAGAGCCATCAGAATGATATTATTGTCGGGGTATTTTTGCATACCGGTAAACTGTGAATTTGTTGATCATCATTTTGTTACCCACCTACATAACAATTTGTTTTCTTGGACAACTGTCTCGAGGATACAGGATGTTTTTACTAATGTCAGACACGGTACATGACTAAGTCGGAGTGATATTGTAAAGGCGCTGTTTGCTGTATCACTCAGACAGTATTTTAGGTAGCAATCTGTGTGTTTATACCTGAACATACATGTGTATATAGGGCTGACAATTATATTACCCAGAGTTAGATTATGAAGGAAATTATATTAAGTTGATGTTTAAGCTTGAGTAATGAATTAACGTTGAGTTTTTCTCCATGCTTCTTTGTTAGATCATGTGCAGTCAAAGTACCCAGGTGCCATTTGTTTTGTTTAGGTTCTCCAAGTTACGTTCAGTTTGATGAAGCGTCAACATGAACTGAAAGAAGAACACGATCACGGCCATGGCTCAGATTTATCTGTCATTGTAGGTCAATTGCAAGAAACCCATCTGGCACCTGGCTGACTGTAGATTTGTTTGTGTAAATTTGTATTTGCAATATCAATCATCAGCAGTAAATTCGTGTTCAAGCGTAAGACAGTCTCTGCGCTGAATACCTCGACCTATCATCCACTCTAGCTGGTGTCTGACTTTTTATACTTTGTGAGCACACCAATGTACTATGATTTCGGATTTTGTGTATTTTATGAGCCCAGGCATTGATTTGTTCTGTTTGGTGCTAATGCTAATGAACGACGGAGAGATTTAGAATGACGTACTCAACACTTGTATGTCTCCAGAACAGTAAAAATGAAAGCTGATTCTCCGCGAGTTTATAGTTTATCATATTGGAGTCATTTTGAGCCCATTCGCATAATTCACCAGATAAAGTTTCATGAGTAAATTCAAGATGACCGCCATGTAGGGTACCAGAAAATTCATATTTTCGTCATTCTCCTTCAAACGGCCTGCTCTTCTTCCAGGACAATTGGGTACTAATTTATCATGCAGTCTTTGCAAAGAAAAGACACCAAGAAAAAAATCGAAAAATCTGATGTTCATATCGACCAAAAATGCCTGTTAGAAAAATGATGTCACTGTGACGTCATCAAATCGGACTCTCGTGATATGACTGAAACACGGTTAAAAACGTTAAATCCTACTACTCACTCACTCATCAAAGCGATCACCTTGGATTTTTACATTTTCTGGAGTTTGATCAGATTCAGCCCTTTACCTCAGAGAGTAAGAAATATATTTAGCTGGAGGGGGAAGGCGAGGCCAGGCCTGGACAGTTCTCAAGAAGCCCAGGCCAAATAGGATCAAGGACTTTCTCTCCTCTATTCCATGTACGATATCGGCCCTTTACATTCCTTAGTACATTTATTTTTATGAAATTAGTACTTTTAATCCCAATCGAAATAGTGAAATTTTAATCAGGAAGTGGTTCAACCGCGGCGTGAAAATTGAATGCTGGATTTTTGTTAGTCGCTTTGTCCACTTAGAAAGTGTTCATTTCTCACACAATACCCATTCGCTATGGAAACATGGCCTCAGAAATGTTTAATCTATGCCACCAATCCAGAAAATAGAAGTTCATTCTGTTGTGTCCAAGGGAGAAAAGTTTTAAATATCTCATTTGTCTTTTTCATCATTGCACTTCAATTTACAGTTAATATATTTGGTTCAATTAATTTTCTTTTTCGTGTGTTTGGAGCGAGTAGTATTTTATGTTATCGGAACCTCGACATTGAATTTAGTCGATGAATTATTTCAGAGAAGGGAAACTGCCTGAATGGGAGGCAATGTAGTGAATCTGCCCGCGTTCTGCTTTGGTAAGTCTCGAAAATTCATCTTTTTCGCGAGGGATGGAGGGACGTATCCCTGTACAAGGACCGGGTTTAGACAGTAAGTTATGTACCGTCTTAGGTACGTCCCTTGCCCGAGCAAAAAAAATCATAGCTCATTTTCGACTAGAAAATTGACGGAAAACTAGTAGGGTGAGCATCCGCCCATTCGCAAGGTCAGACTATCATGTCAAAAGTAACGATGTTTAATAATTAAGACGAGAGATCCTGAAGGATCTTGGCGCCCACCATTGTCCGATAATTGTAAGCTAATGACTAGAGGATCTTTTTGTCCATTGTTACTAAGAACAAACGATTGATTTGTAATTTTGTTTACAGAATTTTGAATCTGAGCGAAAAAGATCGAAAAAGGCCACTGAAAAACACCAAGATATAATCTAAGTTTCAGGAGTTTCAAGATTTCTAGAAACTGTTCTTATGTCAGTTGTTATAATACAAGAGAAATGAGCAAAGTTAGTCTGAAAGTGAACGTACATGTACGGAGGATCCGTCGCCTTTGTTTTGTAGTATTCTTTTTATTTATTTCTTTGCAAGTGTCATCATTGGGTACTGGAATCTCTTTGACACTTTGGCATGATCTATGAAACATACTTAAGATTTTAAGTATGCTAATTCTGTTCTGTTTATTGGGCTATTTTGAGATATCTCTTTCAAGATACCATGCTCGAAAATAGTAAGATGGTGCAATGCTTAATACCAAAGGGATCCGGTCTGCGCAGTAATGGGTATCTTGCACAACTAGACCCCAAGGGGAACCTATGTACCAAATTTGAGAAAGATCCATGCAGTAGTTCCTGAGAAATCGTGATAAGGTTTCATGGGGAAATCCAGGATGGCTGCCTGGTGGCCATATTGGATTTTCGATTCGGACCGAAAAATGTATCTTGCACAACTAGACCCTAAGGGGAACCTGTGTACCAAATTTGAGAAAGATCCATACAGTACTTCCTGAGAAATAACGATAACAAAGTTTCATGGGGAAATCCAAGCTGGCTGCCTGGTGGCCATATTGGATTTTCGAATCGGACCAAAAAAGGTTTCTTGCACAACTAGACCCCAAGGGGAACCTGAGTACCAAATTTGAGAAAGATCCATGCAGTAGTTCCTGAGAAATCGCGATAACAAGGTTTCATGGGGAAATCAAAGATGGCTGCCTATTGGCCATATTGGATTTTCGAATCGGACCATAAAAGGTTTCTTGCACAACTAGACCCCAAGGGGAACCTGTGTACCAAATTTGAGAAAGATCCATGCAGTAGTTCCTGAGAAATCGCGATAACAAGAATTGTTTACGGACGACGGACGACGGACGGACGGACGACGGACCACGGACGAAAAGCGATTTGATCTGGTGATGGTGGGCTAAAAAGACCAATGTAGAACCCCGTTGTCAAAAACACTGCGAACAGTACTATAGAAACATCTGCGGAAAACTGCTACACAACACCGCTGTGAAATTACCGCGTGTAGCCAATCTTTGATTTATCACTTACATGTATCCAGTGATAACAATCAGCGGTGTTTCAAAAAGCCGATGCAGAAGGTCGCTATACAAAGAGGGTGTTGTAGAAAGCTGTCCAAGAAGGCCGCTGCGAACATTAACGGTCTTGTAGAAAACCACTGCCAAAAGAGAGACCACTACAAAAACGTAACGGTGTTTAACAGAGCAGCTGAAGAACATCGTCGTCAAAAGCAAATTTATTACACGCACAAAGCATTTGTAGAAAACCGCTGCACAATGCTGTAGTCATCTGACATAAACGCTATAAAAACTAATGCATTCCCAGAAAGCCGATGTAGAAGGATGCTGGCTAATGATATCGCAATCTGTATTGATCCCTTACACGAATTATCCACCCCATATGTACACCATGGGAATGCGGCTAGCCCCGGCCCTGTGACGTCATGCATGGTTACATCAGTCCTGGGAATGAAGTATTCTGTTGTCCGTCACTCCAGTGTGTATAATTTAGCAAATAAGCTACACCAGCGAAAGCAGGAGTTAAGCTCCCGATCCAATTGTCAACTTTGGCGCACTGGCTTTTATATCCGATGGAATAACTATATGTCTTGAAACAAGTTTGCACGCTAGTCAAACATGGGGCTGTTGGAAGAAGTTCAAAGGTAACGAAACAATCCGCTAACAAGGTCTCGCGAGCTAATCGCACTTTCACGGTGTCACTCGTGAGAGGGCAACCTCTCCGGAACGTACATCTCACTAATGTGCACCATCTTGTGCGTGTTTTTCAACTGCCAGGTAACCTCATCTGTGACACTCGAGTCTACCGCAGAACATTGTTCCTATACATTTAAATCTTGATTCTGACATCATAACCGTGCCTGGAGGTCCTACCAGTGCGTTCACAACAAAGTTGTTCATACTGAATCAAAGGGATTGAGACCAACATGATTTGGGAGAAGGATAATACATTAACAACAACAACAACACTGACTGGAGTATTACTGTTTGGGGTGATCATGCGTCAGCCAGATAGCAGATAGGCGCATGTTCTCTTAAAAATTCAAATTGAATGACTACTCGAAGGATATGAAAATATTCAGTTTGATGAGGAAAACAGTCACAGCTTGCAACATTTGAAGATCAAAGAAAATCCTCTCTGTACCTTGTTGGTAAGTTCATATCTTGACGGGCTATATGACATATGCGTTTACAGCTTGAAGAATTTACCCCATTCTCTAGTTCAAGGAAAATGACGGAATGATAGTAGTATTAAACTTGCAACGTGAAGATGGTATACAACAGTCAAAATGTCATTCCATATTTGATAACGAAATCTAGGCGACATAGTTATCTGACGACTTTCTGAACAGTCCCATATAACCATCGCGCGGTTCACAGTTTACAGCGAGAAGAATAATGGCCCCTACCACTATCACTAAAGAAGGCAATGACATTGCCAAGATCACGCTAACCACTGGTTCATGCTCCACTATAACTTCGTCCTTATATTTGATTGGGTTATATAGGCACTGGAAGGGGGAATTAGAGTTCACGTTTCCGTACTTTCTCACGAATTTTGTCACAGTGACTTCGTTCTCATTTTCCGACCGGGAACAAGGAGCCATGGCGCACTGCAA
Organism: Hanleya hanleyi; assembly: GCA_036873755.1. Lineage (NCBI taxonomy): Eukaryota > Metazoa > Mollusca > Polyplacophora > Lepidopleurida > Hanleyidae > Hanleya > Hanleya hanleyi. The sequence goes on along the minus strand of JAVTVY010012184.1, from coordinate 6,561 downwards.
ATGTAAAACAATACCAACTATAGATACAATATCTTCAAATGAAATCGCGAATGGATTAGAGACGATGACTTTTACTGGTACTGGGCATATAGTTATGAGACAAGAAACGAAAAAAAAGCAGCCAAGAACTTTTCAGTATTGGCACAGATCCATACATGGCGCTATACTGAACGATGGTCAGTAGGTTCCATGACTGAACATATGACATTGCAAAGATACGGCCAGCCCTTGAAGGCATTGCTGAACGAGGTCAAGGCCGATTTCTACCATTCGAACATCGAGATTGCCACTATGCCTGGTTTTGATTGGCTTAATTTCTGGAACAAAATATCATCTTGATATATGAAGATGTTTTCATATGGACTGTTAGTAATACAGAACCTCGTGAAGTTGACAGATGTAAACTTCTCTGAGTACTTCAACTACTTAAAAGGATATTTGTTTCCATGTGATTTTTACGTTGGAGTAACTCCTTTGTCACGGTAACAAATCGGAATTTTTTGTTCAATCCAAAGTCTGCAAAACCATATTTTTGTTGAATTAAATATACTGGAGGGTCAACTTAGAAAAGAATACGATGACCAGCAGACGAAAAATGAATTTATGATTGATCGAAATGTGATCTTGGCATTTTTGAGGAATTTGTAAGAAATATATTCTTGTGTCACAAAAAATATGACATCTCAAATCAAAATCAAAGTTGATACTCTCAAATGATCTTTCTAATATCTTGTGCGAACATCTAATTTTGGTTTGATCAGACACTTCTTTGTGACAGGAGAAAATCTTCCCTATAAACGCCTCAAAAATAGCAAAATATGCAAGTGAACAAATTTATCATAAATTCATTGTGATGCCACTGACCATCGTGATTTAAAAAAAGGTTTCTTGCACAACTAGACCCCAAGGGGAACCTGTGTACCAAATTTGAGAAAGATCCATGCAGTAGTTCCTGAGAAATCGCGATAACAAGAATTGTTTACGGACGACGGACGACGGACCATCTGGTGATGGTGGGCTAAAAAGACCAATGTAGAAGACCGTTGTCAAAAACACTGCGAACCGTAGTATAGAAACATCTGCGGAAAACTGCTACACAACACCGCTGTGAAATTACCGCGTATAGCCAATCTTTGATTTATCACTTACATGTATCCAGTGATAACAATCAGCGGTGTTTCAAAAAGCCGATGCAGAAGGTCGCTAAACAAAGAGGGTGTTGTAGAAAGCTGTCCAAGAAGGCCGCTGCGAACATTAACGGTCTTGTAGAAAACCACTGCCAAAAGAGAGACCACTACAAAAACGTAACGGTGTTTAACAGAGCAGCTGAAGAACATCGTTGTCAAAAGCAAATTTATTACACGCAGAAAGCATTTGTAGAAAACCGCTGCACAATGCTGCAGTCATCTGATATAAACGCTACAAAAACTGATACACTCCCAGAAAGCCGGTGTAGAAGGATGCTGGCTAATGATATCGCAATCTGTATTGATCCCTTACACGAATTATCCACCCCATATGTACACCATGGGAATGCGGCTAGCCCCGGCCCTGTGACGTCATGCATGATTACATCAGTCCTGGGAATGAAGTATTCTGTTGTCCGTCACTCCAGTGTGTATAATTTAGCAAATAAGCTACACCAGCGAAAGCAGGAGTTAAGCTCCCGATCCAATTGTCAACTTTGGCGCATTGGCTTTTATATCCGATGGAATAACTATATGTATTGAAACAAGTTTGCACGCTAGTCAAACATGGGGCTGTTGGAAGAAGTTCAAAGGTAACGAAACGATCCGCTAACAAGGTGTCGCGAGCTAATCGCACTTTCACGGTGTCACTCTCGGCTGTGAACCACGTGGGAGGGCAACCTCTCTGGAACGTACATCTCCCTAATGTGCACCACCTTGTGCGTGTTTTTCAACTGCCAGGTAACCTCATCTGTGACACTCGAGTCTACCGCAGAACATTGTTCCTATACATTTAAATCTGGATTCTGACATCAGAACCGTGCCTGGAGCTCCTACCAGTGCGTTCACAACAAAGTTGTTCATACTGAATCAAAGGGATTGAGACCAACATGATTTGGGAGAAGGATAATACATTAACAACAACAACAACACTGACTGGAGTATTACTGTTTGGGGTGATCATGCGTCAGCCAGATAGCAGATAGGCGCATGTTCTCTTAAAAATTCAAATTGAATGACTACTCGAAGGATATGAAAATATTCAGTTTGATGAGGAAAACAGTCACAGCTTGCAACATTTGAAGATCAAAGAAAATCCTCTCTGTACCTTGTTGGTAAGTTCATATCTTGACGGGCTATATGACATATGCGTTTACAGCTTGAAGAATTTACCCCACTCTCTAGTTCAAGGAAAATGACAGAATGATAGTAGTACTAAACTTGCAACGTGAAGATGGTATACAACAGTCAAAATGTCATTCCATATTTGATAACGAAATCTAGGCGACATAGTTATCTGACGACTTTCTGAACAGTCCCATATAACCATCGCGCGGTTCACAGTTTACAGCGAGAAGAATAATGGCCCCTACCACTATCACTAAAGAAGGCAATGACATTGCCAAGATCACGCTAACCACCGGTTCATGCTCCACTATAACTTCGTCCCTATATTTGATTGGGTTATATAGGCACTGGAAGGGGGAATTAGAGTTCACGTTTCCGTACTTTCTCACGAATTTTGCCACAGTGACTTCGTTCTCATTTTCCGACCGGGAACAAGGAACCATGGCGCACTGCAAATGTAAAACAATACCAACTATAGATACAATATCTTCAAATGAAATCGCGAATGGATTAGAGACGATGACTTTTACTGGTACTGGGCATATAGTTATGAGACAAGAAACGAAAAAAAAAGCAGCCAAGAACTTTTCAGTATTGGCACAGATCCATACATGGCGCTATACTGAACGATGGTCAGTAGGTTCCATGACTGAACATATGACATTGCAAAGATACGGCCAGCCCTTGAAGGCATTGCTGAACGAGGTCAAGGCCGATTTCTACCATTCGAACATCGAGATTGCCACTATGCCTGGTTTTGATTGGCTTAATTTCTGGAACAAAATATCATCTTGATATATGAAGATGTTTTCATATGGACTGTTAGTAATACAGAACCTCGTGAAGTTGACAGATGTAAACTTCTCTGAGTAGTTCAACTACTTAAAAGGATATTTGTTTCCATGTGATTTTTACGTTGGAGTAACTCCTTTGTCACGGTAACAAATCGGAATTTTTTGTTCAATCCAAAGTCTGCAAAACCATATTTTTGTTGAATTAAATATACTGGAGGGTCAACTTAGAAAAGAATACGATGACCAGCAGACGAAAAATGAATTTATGATTGATCGAAATGTGATCTTGGCATTTTTGAGGAATTTGTAAGAAATATATTCTTGTGTCACAAAAAAATATGACATCTCAAATCAAAATCAAAGTTGATACTCTCAAATGATCTTTCTAATATCTTGTGCGAACATCTAATTTTGGTTTGATCAGACACTTCTTTGTGACAGGAGAAAATCTTCCCTATAAACGCCCCAAAAATAGCAAAATATGCCAGTGAACAAATTTATCATCAATTCATTGTGATGCCACTGACCATCGTGATTTAAAAAAAGGTTTCTTGCACAACTAGACCCCAAGGGGAACCTGTGTACCAAATTTGAGAAAGATCCATGCAGTAGTTCCTGAGAAATCGCGATAACAAGAATTGTTTACGGACGACGGACGACGGACGGACGACGGACCACGGACGAAAAGCGATTTGAACAGCCCACCCACCATCTGGTGATGGTGGGCTAAAAAGACCAATGTAGAAGACCGTTGTCAAAAACACTGCGAACCGTAGTATAGAAACATCTGCGGAAAACTGCTACACAACACCGCTGTGAAATTACCGCGTGTAGCCAATCTTTGATTTATCACTTACATGTATCCAGTGATAACAATCAGCGGTGTTTCAAAAAGCCGATGCAGAAGGTCGCTATACAAAGAGGGTGTTGTAGAAAGCTGTCCAAGAAGGCCGCTGCGAACATTAACGGTCTTGTAGAAAACCACTGCCAAAAGAGAGACCACTACAAAAACGTAACGGTGTTTAACAGAGCAGCTGAAGAACATCGTTGTCAAAAGCAAATTTATTACACGCAGAAAGCATTTGTAGAAAACCGCTGCACAATGCTGCAGTCATCTGATATAAGCGCTACAAAAACTGATACACTCCCAGAAAGCCGGTGTAGAAGGATGCTGGCTAATGATATCGCAATCTGTATTGATCCCTTACACGAATTATCCACCCCATATGTACACCATGGGAATGCGGCTAGCCCCGGCCCTGTGACGTCATGCATGATTACATCAGTCCTGGGAATGAAGTATTCTGTTGTCCGTCACTCCAGTGTGTATAATTTAGCAAATAAGCTACACCAGCGAAAGCAGGAGTTAAGCTCCCGATCCAATTGTCAACTTTGGCGCACTGGCTTTTATATCCGATGGAATAACTATATGTATTGAAACAAGTTTGCACGCTAGTCAAACATGGGGCTGTTGGAAGAAGTTCAAAGGTAACGAAACGATCCGCTAACAAGGTGTCGCGAGCTAATCGCACTTTCACGGTGTCACTCTCGGCTGTGAAGCACGTGGGAGGGCAACCTCTCTGGAACGTACATCTCACTAATGTGCACCACCTTGTGCGTGTTTTTCAACTGCCAGGTAACCTCATCTGTGACACTCGAGTCTACCGCAGAACATTGTTCCTATACATTTAAATCTGGATTCTGACATCAGAACCGTGCCTGGAGCTCCTACCAGTGCGTTCACAACAAAGTTGTTCATACTGAATCAAAGGGATCGAGACCAACATGATTTGGGAGAAGGATAATACATTAACAACAACAACAACACTGACTGGAGTATTACTGTTTGGGGTGATCATGCGTCAGCCAGATAGCAGATAGGCGCATGTTCTTTTAAAAATTCAAATTGAATGACTACTCGAAGGATATGAAAATATTCAGTTTGATGAGGAAAACAGTCACAGCTTGCAACATTTGAAGATCAAAGAAAATCCTCTCTGTACCTTGTTGGTAAGTTCATATCTTGACGGGCTATATGACATATGCGTTTACAGCTTGAAGAATTTACCCCATTCTCTAGTTCAAGGAAAATGACAGAATGATAGTAGTACTAAACTTGCAACGTGAAGATGGTATACAACAGTCAAAATGTCATTCCATATTTGATAACGAAATCTAGGCGACATAGTTATCTGACGACTTTCTGAACAGTCCCATATAACCATCGCGCGGTTCACAGTTTACAGCGAGAAGAATAATGGCCCCTACCACTATCACTAAAGAAGGCAATGACATTGCCAAGATCACGCTAACCACCGGTTCATGCTCCACTATAACTTCGTCCCTATATTTGATTGGGTTATATAGGCACTGGAAGGGGGAATTAGAGTTCACGTTTCCGTACTTTCTCACGAATTTTGCCACAGTGACTTCGTTCTCATTTTCCGACCGGGAACAAGGAACCATGGCGCACTGCAAATGTAAAACAATACCAACTATAGATACAATATCTTCAAATGAAATCGCGAATGGATTAGAGACGATGAGTTTTACTGGTACTGGGCATATAGTTATGAGACAAGAAACGAAAAAAAAAGCAGCCAAGAACTTTTCAGTATTGGCACAGATCCATACATGGCGCTATACTGAACGATGGTCAGTAGGTTCCATGACTGAACATATGACATTGCAAAGATACGGCCAGCCCCTGAAGGCATTGCTGAACGAGGTCAAGGCCGATTTCTACCATTCGAACATCGAGATTGCCACTATGCCTGGTTTTGATTGGCTTAATTTCTGGAACAAAATATCATCTTGATATATGAAGATGTTTTCATATGGACTGTTAGTAATACAGAACCTCGTGAAGTTGACAGATGTAAACTTCTCTGAGTAGTTCAACTACTTGTTTCCATGTGATTTTTACGTTGGAGTAACTCCTTTGTCACGGTAACAAATCGGAATTTTTTGTTCAATCCAAAGTCTGCAAAACCATATTTTTGTTGAATTAAATATACTGGAGGGTCAACTTAGAAAAGAATACGATGACCAGCAGACGAAAAATGAATTTATGATTGATCGAAATGTGATCTTGGCATTTTTGAGGAATTTGTAAGAAATATATTCTTGTGTCACAAAAAATATGACATCTCAAATCAAAATCAAAGTTGATACTCTCAAATGATCTTTCTAATATCTTGTGCGAACATCTAATTTTGGTTTGATCAGACACTTCTTTGTGACAGGAGAAAATCTTCCCTATAAACGCCTCAAAAATAGCAAAATATGCAAGTGAACAAATTTATCATAAATTCATTGTGATGCCACTGACCATCGTGATTTAAAAAAAGGTTTCTTGCACAACTAGACCCCAAGGGGAACCTGTGTACCAAATTTGAGAAAGATCCATAAAGCAGTTCCTGAGAAATCATGATAACAAGAATTGTTTACGG
>JAVTVY010012183.1:0-52270 GCA_036873755.1 Hanleya hanleyi | reverse complement strand
AACCTGTGAACTCACGGTGATATCAAGTCTACAAGCTTCTGAAATATTAACGCCTGTACGCGAAGATGGACGATGCGAGTTTTTAATGTCGAGGCTGAATCACGCAACTGCAAGATGACCGGGCTATACAACTGTTGGTGTCAATGGAGACCAACATTGTACGAAAACAGAAGGCATTTGATATATCTAACAGCCTCGATACGGAACATTCAGTTTTTAACAGCCTTACTGAGAATGGATTCAGAACGTCGAGCTCTGACCAGAAATAAAGAAAATTGGTCGTGCCATAAACAATCTATCTCACGTGCATGTTTCCCTGAGAAATGGTAATGTAAAATATTGACGTTAACATGCCTGGCAAATGAAACTGGCTCCATCTTATCAACAGAACTTTCGCCAGTCCAGAGTTCTACAGTTATTACACCCCTTATTTGGTCATAAATCTGGTAAAGTAAGGTCTTGATAATAAAGGGACTGTTAGCCTGTCCAGTCAGCGGAGGTTCGTTCGAGAATACCACGTGCAACGTGTAACAAGTGACAACAATCTATGGCAGTAAACACTCGCTTACGATTGACGTAAAACATGCACCTTTCGCCATCGATCAACGGCACGTGAGCTGTGTGTACGTTCCCGTTGTCGTAAAACTTATAAATCATGCAGAATTACTCATAAAGGAGCTTTTTAGAGAAAAGAAACAATATCATGTGATAGCTATAGACTCGATGTATATTTTTTTCCACAATTTATCTTGAATTCGGTTGTCATTCTGATTTAGATTTTTCCCAGTTTAAAAACAGCAATGAATTGTTGGGGCCTCTGCAAAATATGGTATTTTGTGTAAAATTCATTAATTGGATAACTTAAACCACTAAGCACTGGATGTGGTTAACAATGTGAACAAGCATTTCCCTTGAGATGGTAATTTCTGTGGACAAAGTCCAGCAAGGCCAATAATATCGTGTCCGAACATACTGGTGAAAATCAATAAGACACAAGGCTATTAAATAATCAACTTCTACTATTGCTACAACACGATACGAATTTGTTCAATTTAGTGTCTCATGCGCGCGTTCTACCAACTTTCCGCCCCCATCGAAGTGAATAGAACAACGAACGTGTGTGAAGGCGGGGAAAGGGAGATAGGATAACGTATCATTTTTACTCTCCACTCGCATCTTATTTGCTTGACATTTCCCTTTCTAATATCACTGAGTGATTTCTAATGAAATTAGTCGATGATAATCCGTTATGTCTCCAGAGCGAATGTCGTCTGCTAGTCCCAATGGGCGCCGACCCGGTGCACTGTCGTCTGCATCAGTGAAACGGGTGACATTCACCGAGGGGCACTCCGAGGCGAAACGACGTACACGGAATGGAAATATTGAACGGAATTATGACTGAAATTCCCGTTAGATATCGTTTGCAGCCATGCACGGCAGCTCAAATTAGCACACTGAATGGAGACTTGACTATTGAGGGTTCCTGTTCTACGAGCGCAACCCAGTCCATATCTCACAAGAGAGTCGAAAATTGCGGTCGATAGTTACGGTTATGTGCTTCTGTAGAACGCTTTAAATGAAAAATCATGCAAGCGATGCGAAAGCCAAGAATGATGGGTTTACTATATTTACTGAATGTGCAAAGGTGAAAGTTGACATGAAAAGGTTTTAAAGTTATAAGGTTTAACGTTTCCAACTTATAATGTGCATGGGTTATGAAATTCAGGAATATTCCCGTTATGCCCAAGCTATCCGGACAAACGCTAATGGCTTGGACCGGAAGTCATTCTGGGTTGTTGATGTAAGATATTTTGACATTTACGCTACAGATCGTTTATGAGCTGCACCTAAATTAACCTGGTTGAGTGCATGCTTGCAGAATTTTTATTTGATTTAATGTCATCCAGAATAAGGAGTCACCGATATGATGTAAATTCGACTTTAGTACGACCTGACATAGACAAGAAGGAGAGAGAGAGAGAATTAAGGTTTAAGGTCGCGTTCAGCAATATTTCAGCTATACAGCGACGATCAAGGAAAAAGTATGCGAGTAATAACTTAGTAATCTAATGCATTAAAAACATGTACATACATTAAACTTTATACAACAAATCGATATCTCTCAAATAATCTAAAATACAATCTTCTTTTACCCGACTAAAGAGATCTTCCAAAGTAGCTGCTGGATAAAAAGTATCTCTTACAATCTTAAAATCTATACAGTCGATAAGAATATGTTTCACTGTGGACATAGACAAGATAACGTAATAGAACTATATATGTGTTTTGACATTGAACACCAAACATGCCATAAAAACTTGTTTTTAAAAAAATATATTTTCATTAAGTATATTTGAAATGAATGCTAACTGTCGTAGGAAAACGGTCTTCCGATTAATGACGCGAAATTCATTTGGGGACGAGAGCTGAATATTAAATTTCGGGACTGCTTTGCGCTGGCCTTGCGGTACACTGACAAACTGACTTAAAATTTAAGGAATATTCCTCGACTATTACACCAGCGGAATATTCCTTAAAATTCAATAAGGAATATTCCGTAGCATGTTTTGGAATTTCCTTAACATGGTGCGGAATATTCCTTAGTTATGGTGCGGAATATTCCACTGGTGTAATAGTCGGGGAATATTCCTTAAATATTTCAGGTTTATTTTTTTTCTGTGTAGAGCGCCCGTCTCGCAAGCGGCATGTCCCGGGTCCGATCCCGGCCCGAATCAAAGACTTAAACAATGGACAATGGAACTCTTCCTTGCTTATCAAGGACGGTGGTATTACGGCGAAGTGTCGAAATACGGGGTCTCTATATATAACCCCATGCTTTACATAATTCTTATATTCTTCTTTCTCAATTCTGATTGGTCAGCTGATCAGTGTGTGACCTCTCTTGCCGGAGGCGTGTCGCAACTCTTGTTTTGAGGGCTTGTGTCAAGGGCTGATTGGATCGCCGTGATATGACTGAATTTGTTTTGAAAGCGACGTTAAAATCCTACTCACTCACTTACTCAATGGAATGTCGGATCTGAGGCCTACACTTGTGACTGTTTCGCGGTATAATGAATGAATGAGTTGACAAGCTGTATACTTTCAAGAGTTTAAAATAACGGAAACCTAAAATATGTTCTGATACACAAGTAACTATACCTCTTTGGGGGCACAAGAGGAGCTAAATACACAACTATCAATTTAGATATAAACTACCTACATCACACAGGTCGCAAAATAAATAATTATTCATCATTTATTTTGACATGGCAGTGTGACTAACGTCACAGGACCTACGAAGTACAGTAGGCATTAGGACTCGAACGCGAACTGAACTCTTGGAAATCCCCACCCCCAGTTGAAATCCTGCCTATATTAAGATGGGCACCGTCCAAGTCAGAATCGCCAGTGATTTTCATCAAAAATAACCAGAAATTTTCATCAAAAGTTGGTCAGCTCAGAACTTGTTGGTAACAGTCTCCTAATGCGCCTTTATTCCAAAATAAATAACACTCGCCGATTTAATTTTACAATTTTTTAATTAAAGGAAACAGATTGAATAATATAGGTTCAGTAGATTTCAAGCTTTACGTGCGAAAATACATTTACATCTCTTTAATGGTTTTCAGCCCTTGTACAGGATCAAAACAACTTTTTGAATCACATTATTAACAATACAACAAATTTTTATATATAGTACTATAGTAGAAAGGTAGCATTTATGTAGTTTACGGTAATTCAACTCAAGACCAACACCTTCTATGCACAAGATAATAATGATTCTATGTCATTCTCCTGAGCATAACCGGTACAAAGACGAATAAATAGCGTCTCTACATCACGTTGTTATCTAGAAATATGAGAACACATTTTGGGCATTGGCAATCTGATGAATGTACTATTCCGGTTTTCTTGTTTCACATTACATTCTATGGCGGTTGATCGATGATTTTCTTCATTGATAAACGTTAAACCACCTAGCTTTAACTAATTCTGCTAGGCTGTCTTCATTCAGACTGTACAGCCTACACAGTCCACAGAAAATACACCGCACATTCTTGTACTCACAGCCTTATCCCATTTGATGGCAAGTTTATGGGGCTGTTTAATGTCTAAGCTAGGAAATGTTCCAGGGTAGTGGACAGGCATGCAATAATATACTATATCTGCTATACAGGACACCGACCACTGTAACTTGATGTGACAAGCAGCAGAGTAGAAACCGGCCTTATCTCAGTGGGCTTGGATATAAATCACTGTTAAAAACCACAAGGCTGGGATGGAGCCCTCTCTGTGTTTGTTCCAAGGACAAGCCTTAATGACTTTTAAATCCACTGATAAGGAGGTCCCATGGCTTCATGGTCATAAAAGGAACATGATACTGTTAAAGGCCACATGGATGGTATGCATTTATAACAATATACTGAAGTGTTAATTATAAATCTAATTTTAATCAGAATTATTTCAGATCAGAACTTGCTGGTAACAATGTCCTAATGCAAGTTCATGCCAAAAATCAAGGTTCTAATGTCAACGGTTCTCCTTATTTTGCCGACGAAAGGATTCGGATGGACTGACTCACTCACTCATTACCGGACAATTTGCGATCTGTAGCCTACTTCGTAGGAAAAAAGAAGAAAATCTGACAAATAATTTGAAACTTATTTCTGAACGGGACGGATATCTGAAGGATTCCGAACACAATTGTATCAATGTATCGAGGCTCACGCAAGCCATCTTCATTTTATCCAGCCAATTTCTACGTTCTCACTTCGAACCTGCCTTGATTTATCTGTCCCCATTCAATGTTCAAAATCCGAGGTGTACATTTCACCTACGAACGAGAGACGAACCAATCAGAACGTACACGCCGATTGTGAGTAGAGTGACATCATTCTCAATTAGCGGCGTCATTCCAATCAATAACGTTCTTCTACGAACCAATTCGAAATTCAAATGTTTTCGAGGTCAGTGACGTCCCGTGTCTATTTATAAGTTCTTTGAACATTGAAACGGGCCAGATATATCAAGGGAAGTTCGAAGTGAGAACGTAGAAATTGACTTGATAAAATGAAGATGCACGAAAGCTTGCAATGGTGTTTCCCAGTATCACGTTATTTTGCTGATTTGCCAGCATTATGCTAATAATAAAAACGTATCCCCCAATAGGAACCTCCCTGTCCATATAGCTCCCATGTCCGAGGGCCCCAGATGTGTCCATATCAGGAGTGCGTATCTTCCTTTCAAAAAGCACGTCGCCTCCGACGGAGCTTTTTGTTTAACGATAATCCAATTATTGTCCTACCCGTTACAGCGAGAAAATTACGAGTAATTGGATTATACTTCATCGGAAGCAATCGACACCTCATACGTGAAACATTCACCTCCTCCGCCGAGCAAATTAACAGCGCACTCTCCAAGGCATAATATCAACTTGCATAGTTAGATAGATGCCCGCCGTTGCTTCGATGCAGTGCCGAAGCTTTGTTTCAATATATATTATTTATTGAATGTTATCCATTGTAGGTACAGTTTAGAAGTTATAGTCGCATAGGTGAAACTGGGTGTTTACGAATTCAGTCGAATACCCCAGTGAACGTAGGTCTAATGTTGAGGTTGGTTGAGAACATCCCTCTTATCTGACGTGTTTCAGTATGGCAAGCCCTTTTGGTATTTATTCGTTCATTTTTATATTAAAAAACCCCACTTTTTGATATTAAAAAATCTTTTTTTTTAAATATATAAAAAATAATAATAGTAATAATTTTGGATATTAAAAATATCAAAAATGAACTGTTCTTTTTGAAGTACTGTACAAGGCTGTCTCCCGTATCATCCGGGTATGTCCCATGGCGTACTGTCAATTTTAGTTTGACATATGCCAATTAATTGTTGGTCTATTTAGTTATTCTGTCCAAACTATGTCTTACGTGTGAGCCTGTTAGAATATTTTCGTGACAGATTGTTCTGTTATTAATGTACCGAGACTCTTTCTGGTCCAAAGTGACCTGTTTGAAAGATTTCTCTGACGGAAAGCAACAATGGCCAGTCATGGCGTCTGGATGACAACACAGCCTCGGGACGTTCCTTTGTCGCCATCACCAACTTATTCATCCCACCCGGTCAACTAATAGAGTGTAATAGGTTTCCTAATAACCTTAACGCTCTCCTCGAACATCCCTCCTCCCTCGAGAAATTCTCTGGTGTCTTTGTGAAAAACAAACTTCGAGATGAGCAAGGTTGTGTAGTGGATAAGCCGACGGGGGAACTGGCCGCTTATGGTCGTAGCCTCAAATTCATAGATCATACCCTCAAGACAGACTGCCTACCAGCTAGATATAAACTGTGGTTTAAATCGAACATGGTTGGAGGGTAGGCCAACTCATAGAAAAGCGCTCACTGAGTGGTGCGCCTAATTCATAATGCGGCGACCGCATGCGAGCCTTGGAGCTTTGTAACCTCCAAACATGGTTTGTCTCCTCTTACGTCATGTCGATCAACCCTGCCTTCATTCACTTTACATACAGCCCTGTACCAAAACATCATTTTAAATAACCTTAATCTTATCAGCCTTATTACTGAATACTGAGATATTTTATTTTTCAGATGTGAATGTACATGAGTATTTGATTCCGAAAAACAAACAGTGCTGATTTCTTTTCAAACAAACGACCGTTAGCTTTGATGTAGTGTTGTTGTTGTTGTAAAGAGGTGAACAGTTCTTTAATTATTCGCCGATTGTTTATTTTCTTTTGTCTGCCGAATTCCCCAGATGCGCCGCCTTTTATTAATTCTGGTTAATTCAAGTTGTTGCGATACAGAGCAGCTCGGATAACCTCGAACATTTAATCTCCGCCAAGGCTACATGACGTAGTGAAGACCCAGTATTTCGCACTCGATAAGTGACTAAAGGCAGGGCCGACAACCCTGTTTGAAGGTTGGTAGCTTTGCCAATGGAGTTTTATAGAAACAGCAGTGCATCATGGGATATATTTCAATTTTAAAGAATTGGATTGGTCAATTCAAATTTTCAAAAAAAATTCCAGGATTTTCATTGGCCTGTAGTGAAAATTGGAAGAACCTCCGGCCAATCAGAAAGTTTAAGATTCATTGTACTCTAAAATATCAGGAACCAGAATCAACTGTAATTATAGTTTGTTATCTGATGTTGTATTGTTGCAAAACGTATTATATGTATGTAACAACTGTATAGTAAGTACATGTATTATTAAAGGATGGAACCCGGATATGAATCTTAGAAAAACTGTGCAGTGAGGCGTGACCCGCCATATAAACTCAATTTCTGTGTAGTTGATTTATGTTTCTCCTTATATGATACTCAGCATGGAGGCATGTTTTAATCTGCAATAAGTGGTATAAATTTCCTGAATTAAATCAAATTACCCAAGTTTTTGACGAAAGAACCATGATGTTTAATCCAAGGACAATTTTGGCAACTTAAAAGCTGAAAATAGGCTCGACATCTCCAGTTGTAGTTATTGCTCCACGTTGAAGCATAGGAAGACACGAAGTTAAACTATATCCAATTATTTTTAGGAGGACACTTTCTTGGTGAAGCACAAATACTAGTGCTGGATGTGTCAGTCCCGTGCGAAACTCGAACCCGCGCCCTCAGAGTTCGGCACCAAATAGCCAGCAGCAAATGCAAGCGCTCTAAACCACTCAGCAACCTCAACTTCCACAAAAGAGGATGTTCGAAGATCGAACTGTAGATTACGTACATTTACTAGCCCTCTGACAGACTGTTAAGTTAAACTACACGAAAGTGTACAGGCGAAGCTCGCCGCGTTCATGCCTCACTGCGCACTTGTCCGAGATGGATACCGGGAAGCTCGGATTATTCTTGAATATTGGCAATTTCATTTTACTCGGCGGTGTATAGGTGTTATTTTATCACAAAAATGTATACACCTGCTAATATCTACAGGGCTATGTCACGAAGGTTCGGAATACTGTTTGATAATACTCATCACCCACTTCAAAAATGACTTCGTCGCTCGGCACTTTTTTTCGGAAGTGCCACTTGAATTCCCCGGATGATAACCAGGCGTGTGAGGACATTGTCTCGTTACCGGTCATCCGAGGGGTCCAGCAGGAATACGACACCTGCTTGTGCACGTGCGTGTGTGAATCCAATAAAGTAATCAATGTCAATCACCCATATTGAATATACTACAAATTAATCAGACGACATAAATTATTATCATTCATTCGAGGTCCAAATACATGTAGAAATACTTGATTGCATCATAAAGAACAGCACCAGGTCATTGTAAAGTGTCGACTGCTTCTCTCTTGTAGGATACCATCTTGTGTTTTTATTATTTTCATTTCATAAACTGTCATACGAAATAGGCCTTTCGATTATGACAATGGTATCCTTTTATGGACAAGATAAGTTAAGATAATTCATTTAACGTCGGTGTTTGTAAACATCACAACATTAGGACGGTCACAAACAATGAAAACAGAAAACATACATCCTAAAAGTCACATACGTACAAATTGTATATGTGTTTTACACTGTAAACATACAATGAGGCGGGATAAGTCCCTTATAGCTGACACTTTGATACGAGCTGTTAGAACTATTTAACCGTGGTCACACTTTTAATGTTATTTGGCAACTCATTCCACATTTTGATCCCTGAAAACATAACAAATTAATACCATATTTTGTTGTTCGACGTTTTGGCTGTTCTTTACAGTGAATAAATCTTTGATATACGATGGTGAGGCTTGATTAAGCGACTTGTAGATTTCAAGAAGAAGAGTTTTCCACTTCACCAGCACTGTGGGAACATTCGCTTCACTTAAGAGGGCGTCGTATGAAGTCGAGCTGTTTTCATATATCATACGTAACCGGTTTTCTTGAATTTTTTTTTTCAATTCTGGTCAAGTCAGCTATGTTCGGATTTAGCCAGATTACAGGGCACTAACTTAAGTTTGCAGCTATAAATGCCCTGAACACTGACACGTTTGACTTTACATTTAAGAAACGTGATATTCGTCGGAATGCGATGAGTTGTCTGCCAGCCTTCTTGCAGACTTCATTCACATAACATTTATAATCTAGGTTATCATCTAAATAAACACCCAACAATTTAACACAATTTCCACAACTTAATACCACATCGCCTATCACCAGGTCTTTGCGCTCTTTCCCCGGTTAGAATGAAGTGGGATTTGTCCGGGTTTGCCGCTGTAGTAAATTATCATAGAATCATTGTATTGCTGCCTAGGAGTCTATTAACAATTTCCGTATGGCTTCTTGTTGAACAATGCGCTCTATCGTAGGCATAATTAGTTAGGAAAGAGTGTGATAGCATCTCAACAAAATCATTCAAACATATATTAAACAAACAAGGTCCCAGTGCTGATCCCCGGGGCACTCCTTTTAACAGCTTTTTCCGTGTACTCGTTTTCGAGACGTTTTTAACCCTTCGATTACGATTTCTTAAGTTACTGACCAGTAGCTTAGCGGACGTCGAAGACATTCCGTAGGCCTCTAACTTAGCAGCCAGTGAATCACGAAGAATCATATCAAATGCCTTTGATATGTCCATGAGTAAAAGGCTGCAGATTCACCCGGATTAATATCGCGTCTAAGACGACGGATGAATATTAAATGTCGTATCTGACGCCTGCTATGGAATTAGTTGTAGTGTTTCCGAATTGCCCCTTTATCATCCTTCCTGGACAAGTTAATTCTATTGTTAGATGTAACGGGTCTTCCGATTGTAAACAGGCCCTTACCAGCTTTCTATTTGGGGAAACATTTCGATTTCTTTAGCGCGCACGTGCCGGGCTACGCTTGAGGGGCCATCATCGTTCCTTTTGATCTTCTTCAGTTCTCCTCGATATATCACGTGCTAGGCTATTGAGACGCAGGTGACCGGGCCGTAATTAACATTTACAAAAGACGGGTGATAATTTTCAACGTGGAGATCATCGGAGAAGGTGGCGACAAATAAGAGTGAATCACAAACTATAATTGCAACGCGCATCGAAATAGCATATCATTGCTTTTATGGTTTTATCGGTCGTTTTAATCGACGGTGGAGGTTTTAATTTCTTCCCGGCTTGTGAGGGGTAACTTTCCGGTAATCACACACTTGGTTTGGGCCTGTGTATAGAAAAGGCTTGAAAGTCAATGGACACATCATAACACGCGAAATCGCAGCTAATTGCGTGAAATAAACTTGAGACCGGCCAGACCAATAAATTCTTCAGAATCAGAGTCCCGCTCTTCAGCTATGGAGGTGTGACTAGTATACACCCCGGTTTAGCTGACTATTCGAAGACGCAATTTGAAGGCCCAACAAAGATTCGATTTTAATTATCAAATGAGATAAAAGGAGGTCAACAATTATGTTGTAAATCAGTTACATGGCGAATGGGCTCCAACCAAATGGGCTCTAGTGATACACACGCATGCTATCTAAGTAGTTGTTCTGATTGTACTATCCAAAAGTCAATTTCCAAAAAACAAGATCAGACCACTAAAGTTCCAAATGTACATGATCTGGATTTTCTTGCGAGTACTGAACTCGGTTTGCAAAAAACTGAAATATCTTCTCATCTGTTCAACTATTAAGTGCTCCTTGCTGTCAAACTATTTAAGAAAATGGATTCCATCCATTCAATATAAATGTATTGCAGTGCACAGCGGTTACTTGTGGTTGTATATATGGGTAAACCAAAACGATTGCTTAGATCAACCTATGGACGGTTCATTCCTGTTCGCCACCCGTAACACGCCGACAAATGCACGGTCTCGCCCGTTCAGTGGACCACGTGATAATATCGGTTCCACGCTCTCGCGTGCGGGATATCTTTATTTCGTCACCTGCACGCGCTATTGCGTCACTGATGAATGAACCAATGATCACGAGAGAGCAATACGCCTTTGCCGTCGACTAGAAAAACATGAGTTGCAACAATTCCGACCATCTGTTAGATTCTGGTGCACATAAGGCAAAAGTGTATCCTTTAGCTATTGAAGCCCAGCAACCAATTATTCTATAGATACCAATTCGGGATTGCTCACCTGATTTTGGGTCAATTTTATCACGACAAAGGCCTGCAAACGACATGACTTACAATAAATACAGAGCAAATAACTGCGATTATATTATATATTTTATAATAATTAAATAATTCGTCGCTGGATCCTTTCAAAGGAAATGTAAATTGAGACATCATCCTCTATCATGTCATGACCTGTGGACTTAATTATAAACTTTACTTTTCGTGGATCTTGTATACATCTGTCAGGCGAAATCCAATGTAAGTGGTGATCCCACCGTTTGGTATATAACAAAAGAAAGTTTTGATACCGTTATGAATTATTCATACCTCGCATATGGTAACGTGTGCACGAGATATTGTTAAGCTGAACATAAGCGTGCATAGACTACATATATAGGCCTAAATAATTTCTCCAATTTGGTGATAAACGTTATATATAAACACTCGGAACTACAGATGGGCACTAAGTCCGCACAAATATACATGACTAGACGTCATTTTATCACGAACAACAACCATAGCAGACATTGAACACCAGTTTGGGACTGAAACTCCAAAAAACCTTAAAACGGTATCTGGACGACTGTTTTATTATTTGGAACAAAATTGTGCGTAATGTAGAAGCATTTCTGGATAACAGCCTTCGAAAAACCGATAGCCACTTTATATAATATCGCTTTGACTTCTGTATTTCATACCAATCTGGACAGTCTCGCTTACGGTAAAACACGTAAATGGTTAATACAGATAGGATTCAAATTGTGAAGGAATAAATTCTAGTTTGTTCATCATACTAAAATTCACCTCTCTTTCATCGTCACTCGTGATTTTGTTCTTAAATGAAAAGCGCATACTGAAAAGTAACAATCCTAATGTATTCATTCGAAATACAATTAGAAAACGAGACAGTCTGGGCGAACGTAACAGCGGCTTTAAAGAAGTCATAATTTATCGAAGAAAGATTCCAGTCCCATAATCAAAACTGGTTAAAGCCTTTCTGACAATGTGTGTGACACAATTTGAATCGCAACATAATGACCAAGGTCAACACTATTTCAAGCCTGAGGGAGACTCTAAAGGATCCGACATTATCATCCTAATGGAGTGCCCGGATGCAGAACATTTCAGTTATGGCATATCCTTATATCCACGTCACGCCGTACGACTTTGGTCGGCCTGGGGAAAACGAGGGACAGAGGCATTACGGGGACTCGGGGGACACTTTAAGAACGTCTAATTTTCCAACAGGAGAGATTAAACTATGCTCGGGAACAATTTCTGTCATTTCTAACAGTGACATTATTAATGACCACTGCAAAAGAAACAAATTGGTGAGTTCGCGACGTTCTAAAAATAGCTCATCTTACACATTGACCGTCCTATCACAGTGGAGTCCCTATATAGAGTGGATTTATAGAAACAATGGTAAATTGGTGTTTTCCTTGCTGTCTTGTCAAGTGTTTGAGCAAAAATCAATAACTGCCTGGAAGGTGTATTGGGAAGGTCACACTATTCTATCTGGAAAATCAGTAAAATATGTGATTCTATCCTATCTGCCATCTTAAACCATACATGTGATCCTACATACTGTATGTGATCCTACAGTCTATGTGAGCCTACATCCTGTATGTGATCATACAGTCCATGTGTGATCTTACATCTTATATGTGATCATACATCCTGTATGTGATCCTACATATGATCCCACACCCTATATGTGATCGTACTTCCTATTGTTATCCTACATTCAATATGTGATCATACATCCTGTATGTGATCCTACGTCTTATATGTGATCCTAAATCCTATATGTGATCCTACATCCTATATGTGATCCTACATTCTATGTGTGATCTTATATCCTGTATATGATCCTACGTCCTATATGTGATCCTACATCATATATGTGATCCTGAAACATGTGACCCTGTATCCTATATGTGATCCAGTCGTTTTTTGTTCAGTTGAAATGGAATATGCGCTCATCTGAAGCATTGTGATATACTGACCTCGAAAACAAAACTCACTTCCGGCGTAAGAGGTTCAGACAAAGACAAACTGTACCCAATGTTTGCTTCAAACCAGACTTGAAGGGGGGGGGGATACATTACACTTTACCCTGAACCTTGTCCTCAGCCAAACTGCTTACAACTTTTACTATGAGAAGAGGAAAAGGATATCTGGAGACAGATTAAATACTTCACACCTGTCTATCTGAAAGGTAATTACCGGTACTTAATGACAATTATTTCTTCATCCATCAGTACCCATCTAGAAATGATTATTCAAATATGATAACAACATTTGAACGTAACTTTGTTTTTAATATTATATAATTCGGGAACCCAGAATAAGAATAATCACACTAAGAATTATCCCGAAATTATAGCTATCATAGTTAATCTTGGATTATATAACAACTCGAAGTCGTCAATGTTCCCTGGACCTATTGTAATTATACGTTTCTCTGGAGAAAATAAACCAACCAATTTATTCATTTTTTAGTTTCCAAATGCTATTATCCAATACTGATAAAGCGGAAAAGAAAGACAGTCTAATTACCTGACTGAGTAATAATACACCCAAACTAGCCTTGTATATGAATAAATATCCCGAATCATAAAAAAAATCAAGCGATACCGGTAAAATGTGACATATGGCCTCACATATTTCAGTATCAACTACGCATTAATAACTTTACTTAAAGTGCGAGCATCACTAATTAAAAAGCGTAGAGTTTACGGTAATTATCTATAATATAAAGGCAATTAATTTGCAAAACAAAAGTCTGGGTTCCAATCTTAACATAACGATTCATATCTGAACAAGAGTTGCCCTGCATCGTTCCTGCAGCAAAAGGGATAACAGTTGTGCAGAAAAGAATGGCACAATAGAAAAAATATACCCCACCAGGTTTTTTAAAGAATGAAGAGCAATTGTCGAGTATAAGCTAGGTGCATTAGCAATGTTCGGCAAAGAACGGCGAATTGCGCGTGATTCTTTGAGAAATCTGTCGCTGAGTTCGCGCGCGCGGCCGTGATGTATGCCATATTGATAAAGGAAGCTTTGTCTCGGCGGAGTAATTGTGATCTGAGCTAATTTGTGGTCACCAGAACTACTTGTCGGTCCCATCTGTTCATATTTCCGCCGATATCATATGATATACCAGAAATCAATAATTCGACCTCATGAGAAGTATATATAAACATGGAGGAATAATAATATTGTCCCACGGCGGAATAATATAACTATTAAAAAGTTATTAGCCCTTTTATCCGAAAAGGAAACTTTTTGGCATAAATAGGCTAATGATTAATAAAATTTGATAATAAATTATGAAATACATGACAATAAAGGCAGCAAAATGGTTCACGCATTAACGTGTACAATCAATCTTAAAAAAAAATTTCTCTTGCTGGAAATATATGTATCTGCCTCAATCCCTTGAAAGGGAGGGAAAATGCAGACTGTTTTGATGTTATTCTTTAAAATTCATTTTTAGAGACAGCAAATATTAATCCGATGAATTATTATTGAATTAATTCATGTATTTGAGGTATACGGCTATCTACAAATGTCGAAGACTTGAAAAACGTCTTGGACGTTTATTTGAATAAAATAATAATGGTCAGGGACAAGGATTTAACGACTGGAACATCGAACACTGTTGATCGCTTCTCTCTCACGCGAAACGAGCTCTGGATTATAAATAAATTTTTAGTTTACTCCTGAAAAATGGACGTCCGACCTGGCGCTTGTATTGTGCCAGTTACGTCAGAAAATTCCGAACTGCGCATGTCAGCGGAAGGACTTCCGTCTTGGTTTCACGCACGTTAATATCGTTAACACGCTCTCAGTGCTTAGATTACTCCGCAATGTAAACCTTCCCTCTATCCGCTAATAGCATTTGTTTCCTCAATAAAAATATATTCCAGCAGTATTTAATCAATAGCTTACATCATTACGTCAAATTCTTGATTTTCTCTCGTTCTCAACGAATCTATTCGCGTAGGAAGCTGTATTAGAGTGTGCTCAGACCCAGAAAATCTGAGAAAGTTTTGCGGAAATGTGCTAGAGCATTCGATTTCCGTCTGGGGTGTTTGACCCCTGTGATGAGGTTGTTACGTAAAGCGCATGCTTGCTTCAGGTGAGCGTATACATTGAGGTTTCCTCTCATTCAGACGAATACGATAGCATGATAACATCTCATAAATGGACTAATTTCACATCCTTCCGAGTGAATATCGCACAACATTGTGCGGGCTTTCAGAATTCGTTTCCGCGATTACAAGGCACCCATCCGCGTGCGATCGCCGTACAATGGTATTTCCCCTGTGATCGCCCTGTCTGTCCCGAAGTCAATAAACGGCGACTTTTCGTGATGAACTGCAGAAAGGCCACTGGGTCGAGAAATATTGTAAATTGCGAAATCTCATCTTGTCTCGCCAGACTGATCAAATTAGGCAGTCATGCATACGGGACTAAGTAAGCGTGAGAAAACGCGACAATATTCTTTGCGAGTTTAAGAGAAAGGAACTATTTACATTGATAGTTACGGTTTGCCGGCATCATTGGAAGTTCTTCCGCGAAATGTATATGAAGACGGAAGCAGGAACAAAGGCAAACGGAAATATTGCAGAATAATGAAAAGCAAAGTGAGAGAAAGGTTGATCTCCTGTCCTTTGGTTAAGGCAAAGGGGATGATTACCTCCTTTTCTGATTCCAGTCATTTTCTTTTCCCACATTTTGAAAAGGTTGCTAAACAACGAAAAAGACGATTCGCTAATGTCGGCCCAAATTTTCGATCACGAAGACATGATATCTAATTTAAAGTCACAATAAATCAATAACCTTCCATCGGAGAAATTTTTTTTTATATAACAATATCTTCAGACATCAGTATTAAACTGATATTACGCTTATTCTATGCAAATAACTTTTACGGAAATGCTCTCGAGAAGTTAACAGGAAGAGCAAATTTCCAAGTTATTCTAAGCCGTCACTGAGGCTTGCTCTGCGATGAATGGTATTCAGAAAATGTGTCCGTTTACACACTCATGAGGCCACCTGTGATAAATTATATAATCATTTGAGTTGTTGCGCCTGTAGTTGAAAAGATTTTTAACTCTCAAAGCCATATTATAAAAGAGATCAATCAAATCAGAATTGTTGTGGACAGTCGTTTAATGCAATGAATGGTTTACCGTTCAATCAGAACATTTCATATTGTTGTGTCGGTTACCTAATCGTGATGCCCGGATGAAACCTGATATTACCGCCATTGAAATGGCATTCGTTATATAAAGTTTTGCTGCGTACCAGCGTTTAGTTGAACGAGGTAATAATTGAATTCCACGATATCATTGAAGAGTGAAATTAAAGCCTAATCTTTACTATACCTGAACTTTCTGGTATTTGTTGTGCTGAAAATCGCTGCTTGACCACACCTGAGTGCGTCCCAATGACGACTTGAAATGCAATTGTAAGACGTGTAAGCGAGTTTCAAAAGAGAAGTGACCTTTTATGGCAATCCCATTTCTGAAGACAAGGAGTTTGATAGACATATTGACAGATTGAAAAGCTCCCCTAAAAGACTAATTGAATTAAAATCTAATTGTGATAAATGCGAAATTGATTGATGTAGCGGAAAATTAATGGGGTTGGTGTCACGTGAGCGCAGGTGCTTCTTCGGGAATATATCTGCAAGTATTTACATTTGAGAATCTGTATCGAAACTGACGTCTTAACTCTCCCTCGGGCTGTTTGATCGGTTAAGCCGATGTGGTCAACACGAATCGCGGCCAATTCTTCACTGTCCAACGCACAAAAAGATAACAGCTACACACCTTTTGTGTTCAGAATGAGACAATGGCCAAAAAACGAAACTCGAAGTTTACGGATGTGTTTTAAATTAATTAGTCTCCCGAAGACAAATTGATTTTTCCTGATGTTTCGAGGAATTGGCGTTTAAATTGGGAAATCGGAAACAGCCCGAGGGAGGAGGGTTAATTGACGTGTGACGGTACTGACCATTCCACTTTCTTCCCATAACTGTCAAAAATGGTCAAGTTCGATAAGAAACTGTACCTCAGGAAGAGAGCGCAATGCAAACCTTCGATCTCGACGAAAACACAGGGGCATATGAAATTAAAATTAATTTTAATTTGATCATAGTCTTAATTATTGTGAAATAATAACAATACTGCATATGCAATGGACGTCATTTCGTGCATTCGAATTTATAGAAAATTCATGAGGATATAGTTAACAAACTTGACTTTAATAAGTATTAACAGTTCGTCCAAGAATCTAATATAATATTTTTTGAAAAGTGAAAAATTAATAAAGTGGTTGCTTAGAAGATCTGCAGTTTTTTGGCAGTTAGAATAAATTTCACGCTTACATGTAAATACATCATGCTCAACCTATTTGTCAGGCATATATACCAGAAAAAAACATAACGTAAAACAGGGCATACATAACTTTCCCCCTCCAACTCGCCTACAGCATAAAAATACTACATGTACTTACTTTTCCACTCTATCAAAACTATATAACGGTTAATTGGCAGTTTAACTTGCTCTCGCACAAACCAACATGGCTGCCTATACATTATGTTTGTCTTTATCTGCTGTAGATGTTGATGTACCCTGTAGAAGAGATGTCTTCACGAAAATGAGGTTTATAACGGAATAGACTACTAATGTCTTGTCAAATATTTTTCATGTCTGTCTTTTTTGAGACATGAAAACTTGGCTCGTTGAATATGCAGTTGTATACATCTTTTAAAAAACACCAATAGTCCACCTACTTTGGTAATATCATTATTTTCAGATTTGCGAAGGCTGTATTGTTTGGTAGAGATAAACAAGTCTGTGAGTTACATTCCATATATTTTCATGTTGATGCGAGTCGAAATGAGTACTATAATAAAGCAGGCCACTTGGTGAGAACGAATACATGTATCTTACATAGTTTTTGTCTCCAACACTGTTTGGTCCGCCATCTTGGAACCGAACGCCAAGTTACTGATTAAATACAATGGATAATTTGTTCAAGAAGTAAATTATACCAGAATTAATAGTAGGGCTACGGAAAATGAAATAAATCTAAAATTTATCAAGGGAATTGACAGTCCATTTGATAATTATATACAGTGAATAAACACCTATCATCAGTAAGTCTAGACAAGAAAGAGAGAGAGAGAGAGAATTTTTTTTTATAATATTGTAATTATGTTGATAAACTTGAAGTATATAATATTTGCTTTGCATTATGTAAACCTATATTGACTTCAGAAGACACCCAGTTACTGAATCAGTGACCCAGCTTGGAATGGCTACCCCATTAAATACATATTAAAACTTAGAGAACGAGAGACGTATATTTCTATAGGTCAGTGAATACCTATCGTGGTCAGTTATATATAAAGGGGTACATTAAACCTGGGATCAGATGTCAAATTTGAGTCTTTGTGTCTCCTTCGCAGGCTAAATGATCTTATAGACCACCAATCGTAGCACCATAATGATTCACCTCGGCCCATCTGTCACTGTTGCTGCTGAAACCCATTCTGCTCGCTGTTGCGCATTGTGCAGCATATCCATTGTTGATCCTACTTGATGCAAATACTACTCGCTGTTGGGAGTTTGAAATCACTCGTGCTGAACGGATAGATGGATGAATATTCCGGATTACAGTGTTTATTGCTTCCACTTTCCATGATTGCAAATTTCCTGAATAGGAATTCCAGTTTATCATTTGTCCATAGCGATAACGTTTTGTTTGCCGTAAACATAGCAAGTATATCGTTAACCGATATACGTCAATCGCATAGTAAAGCTTCATTAAATATTACTCCACATTGAAAATACGCAGGAAAATATTCAATTAACTTCAAATAATAATAATATTAATCTTCATTTTTTCTCTATGACACCCCCCTACAAAAAAAACAAAAAAACAACAACGGTAGAGTGATCAGGCGATTAACTGCTCGACAGTCTTTTTGTGAATTTGCCATGAGCTGAGCTATTAAGATTACAAAACAACATTGCTGTGATATACAGCCATGAATTAAATAATCTATATTTATAATTATAGCAAGCAGCATGGGCTCACATTTATCACCAAAATTACTTGAAACATGTAATCTCCACTGGGTTTCAGGCAAGAAAGATAAATAAACCTCATGATAACACCGTGGCTTGTTTTAAATACCAAATATGAAGAACTATACCCCTCTCCCCGTCCCACAAATCCCATACGCCCAGACCATCTCTCGTGTTCGATGTCTCAGAGATATATAAATAAAAATCCCACTGAGGATAGTAAAGTTCAGTTTATGTACGGACATGTACATCAGATGAGAAGGTTGGGTCTTAATACATGGGAAAGTCACAACTTGATAATATATTTTCGGGGTATCCCCCACAAATCTTATCTTTAGCCCATTTCAATATTAGTGGAGTGAAGGTAATCAGAACTTAAAATAAATCGCTTCAATTATCAATAATAAAAAATACTCGTTAGTAAAATAAATAAATATATTTCTTATCCGAAAAGGAAACAAATTCCAATGTACCTATATAATATAAATTAATTAATGTTGAAAGGGGCTAAAATAATAGATTTAATACGAAAAATTAATAACATACCTTGGTTGATCCCTGTCGGCACCGACAATTACTTGAAGTAGTCGATTTCAGATGACAACAAGCACGTGTTTCCTGTTATCACTGCGTTGAAAATTATGGATAGTCCATGTACAGTTCCAATATATTGTCTTACCGCGATTAATCGTAACGCACAGGAAAATTCCACAGGTTTGAGGTTTGTCACAATTGCAGCATGTTTACTGCGGCGGTGCCAGTATTTAAAATAACTGTCATCTTTTCCCGGTTTTCCTTCGTTTTGATTGTTTTTATTCCACCAGTACCGTTATTATCCTCTCATATATACCGTTAGAAGGAGAAGAGCCTCGGCAGGAGAGCCAATCAGCGTTGTCGTCAGGAAACAACCCATGATGGTCTATTTGGCCTATCGTCGCAGGCGTTGTGACTCTTTTCGGTTTACCGTTCTTCCATATGTCGCTGAAACGGCGAGCAGATCTGCTGGGCAAGTCGGGTGATTATTATGCAAATAAACCTGCTTCTTGACAAATAAGGCAGGTCGCTCTGCTTTACTGTCTGCACATCTGCCACTGTTTTGGGAATTCGCTATACCGTAGATTCCCGTTAAAGCGTTGCTCTTGCTCACACCTGTTCAGAATAAGATCAGAGGAGAGAATACCGCCCTTAACACGCTATCGGTCAATTTAATACCTTGTCTCCAGTCATCATCGACCCAATCTTCAAAGAGGATCAGCACATAACGGAACCGGCCGGAATTAATATTTTTGATTAGCGATTTTTTTTTTATTTGTTGTTTATTTTTTTCTGGGAAGATTTAAAGAACTTTACAATTTCCATTTAATATTGGCGGGTCGATATGGGGAAATTATCAAACTATTCATTTAATTTAATTTTACCGTTCTGTTTCTGTCAGTATTGGGACACTGATAATAACTTCGTAATCAACTCGAGCGGGAGCAAAATTACATACATGTTAAAAACATCGCAAAAATTATGAAAAAAATATGCCGAATTTTTGTACTAATTTGAGTGAGAATTAGTCGATTATGAATATGGAATGCGCGAGGTAGTGTGGGAACAATGTTTCTGTAAAATCAAAGCGTCAGATCCGACATTCAGTAGTCAGCTCTTGCACACAAAGAATTTCCGCGTCCGTAAATAAGAAAACTTCATCCATATTAAGTAATATAATCTAATTTCATTCACTTATTTTATTGAGTACAAATGAAAATAAAAGTAGATTCGTTGTGTGCGTAGACCGTGGACACAATATCCCAAAATTCTTCAGTTGTTATTTCTGTGGAGGATGAAGCAGTTCGGATATTTTTGCTATCCCCGGGAGCTGCATCGAGCTGGAGCCTTTCACACTTTATATTCGGCTCAAGTTTTATCAGAAATGCAACCACAATTTGTTCAGCTGTCCCGATAACGTTCAGTGACGTAATCAGAAGGTATTTTCCAACCGATTTTGAGACAGCTTTTTTCGTGATTCTTCCTCTAAAAAAACCCTGATAAATATGACAGATAATCAGTATCCAGTGTAAATATGGGCAGAAAAAAACACCAAGCAGGAAATCATACAGACGAATTCCCTACTAGTCTTTGTCCTTTGCAAATGGAATATAACTCCAATAAGACGCTATGAAGTTTTAGTTTTTTACCATTCAATTCGGAAGAGACGGTGAAAATGTGCTCTCATCCCTAATTAAGCTATAATGATGTACGAGGATTAAGAATTCAAAAAATAATTGAGAATATTCCAGTTAAAATTAGTTTTCATTGTAGTGTATATGTATTGTCAGATCAGAGGCGGTCGATAAATTTAATCGCATTATTTAGTCTTCTACTAGAAATTTCATCTAATAAACTGAATTGCAATTTTATCTGAAGGGTACAGTCTAACATTCTCAAATTAAAACCCTAGAATGCCCACTACGACCAGTGATGCAGCAGGACCGAGCAATGTATCACCTGATCCGGTCAGGCCGGATAGTTTATCACGTGATGAGATCAGGACGAGCGATGATGTGATGCGGCCAGGCAAAACAATTTATCACGTGATGTGGCCATGGTCAGACCGAGCAACCAAAGTTGACTGCGTGATGCCACCAGACTGGGACAATTTATCTCGCGATCCGGTCAGACCGACTACGGGAAATCTATAAACTCGTGATGCGGTCAGAAATGGCAATTGGTCACGTGATTCGGTCAGGCGTGGTTCGGTCAGACTGGACGGTTAATCGCATGATGAGTTACAGGGCAATTTATCTTGTGATGAGGACATATCGGAAAATAAAGGCATAAGGTAAGAGGTCAGTGATTTAGTACATAAATACAAACAGTTTCGAGCCAAAGACTGTGAAACTTATTTTTCCAATCTGAAATTTTTCTTCATAGGAAATTTTTGACCGTTTTTCCGCTTCGACCGTGACTGTTTGTCCGCTTGGACCGTGACTGTTTGTCCGCCATATCGAAAAATTCTAACAAAAGCATTAGGATACTGCCTCAATCATTTTTGTATTTTTTTGTTTCTAATTTTGCGGTTATTGCAAAGATATATATCGCCAATAAAATCTTCTAACCAAAGCATACTTCCATCAGAGCTATGAATTCATCTTAGGAGAATTTGTCCTCAATCTCTCGGATTACACTTCGTTAATGAGAAACTCTCCCAATACCTCAGTAAACAATGGCAGACGAGAACGTGTTGAATCAATTATATGAACCGTGTCCGGATTCGGTTTGTGGATCACGTTTATCGGCTATTATAACTGTTATCGCGATGTTTCTCCCTAGTTAAAGTCTTCGATCCCGTTTAATAAGCACGAGATTGAGTTTTCCGTTCATCGTCCCTTAATCCCGGAAAACCAAAAAACCCTCGGAAGATCGGGGCAGCTGAAAATGCGAATGAAAATATTACAAATATAAAGACGGCTCCTCTGTCCCTGGAGTGGTCGTTTCGTCTCGCTATCGGACTATGAAGGAAATGAGAGTGTCCTTGACAAATAAGGAGTTCGGGCTTCTTGTATGATATAATTAATTGAAAGGGTTATAAAACGAAGTCTTGGCATGTAAGGTACATAATCCGGTTTTTTTGTTTTGCAATCGAGTTAACGAATTAGTATATTCCGCTTTCTTGTCTCTATCTTCAGAACATCACATCTTCTCTCTGTCAATTAAGTTCTCTCGTTTTTTGTGCCACAAGCACGTTCTCGTACAAGTCGATTTTTCCAAGGTGAAAATATAAATTTCCACAAAAGTTATCCCTGTCTGGCTTTACGAATGTCGTGTTTTATCAAGCTTATTCAGAGATAACGATTTCATTACCTGGACATCATGACGTCTTGCTGGCGTCTTTAAAAATACACCGACTGTAAGAAACTAAAGCTTGTTCTTATTTAAACATATCTGCAAAGCTGTCTGAAAAGCTACCATAAAATTCAGAGCGGAGCTCGAAAATTGTGTTTTAACATTTGTTTCGTCCTTCCTGTGTGTACCTATTTTATTTCATATCAAATAATAATTTCCTATAGGGAGCATTTCTGCAGAGAAAGATTCGAATGTCTTTTTGGAATATAACCTCACCTTAACGATATTAACCCTACATGGCCTGCGCGTATTGTGGCCAGTCCAGGCATGGGATGGGACCATTTCGCAGCCATTTCCGCACTAGTTTTCTTTCTCCTTGAGCTAGAGATTTGAAACTTTCCATAATATATCTTGGGGGCAAGCTCACCCTGGAAATGTAAAAACACTCAAAGATGGCTGCTTTAGTGACGTCACAATTACGTCATATTTTGAAAACGCATGTATTGTTGATTTTTCTGTCAGATTTTCCGAAATTTTTATTTACGCTATTTTGTCGGGGAAAAATACAAAATATATTAGAAAATTTATCTGACATGAAATAAAATAATTTTGGGCATTCTTATACGTAAAAAGCTGAATTTGTTAAGAAAAACTATGAAGGATCAACTTTTCAATCACACCCTCATATCGTCGCCATTTTGAATTTACCCTTGACCCTCTCCTCGGAGCTATGGGTACTCCAATAGGCTCAAATTCGACCCATATATAGGATAAAAGTCACACAGTGTCAGCTCTTTATTTTTGTCGTTTTGGAGATAGTGAATACATTTTGGTAGGGTTAAAGCAGCAATTGGATTTCGTTTACATTTTCTCCAAAAATATTGTAGTTTTCAGTAACTCTTTTTTTTTTTACATTTTGCTAAACAATCATTAACTTTGTAGATGTTATTTCCAGGGCTCTAATTCCGCGGAATTAAATAATTTCATCTGCTTTGAGAGGGTTTGCTATAGGATCTACATTATTTTATCTATTTTAGGTAATGTCACACTCAAGTTTGCTTCACTCATATGGTGACAGTCAGGTTGGTTGGTGGAGGAAGCCGGAGTACCCGGAGAGAACCACCGCCCGTCGGCAAGTAACTGACGAACTTCCACACATGGACCAGCTGGGCTCGAACCCGTGCCGGTTCAGCGGTGTGAGGTTAGCGGTGACGAACGAAGCGCCTTAGACCACTCGGCCACCGAGGGCCCGAGATGAGGAATGGAGTGTAGATATGGTTTAGTACCGATCACACAATTGCTGGCATTAAAAAATTCATACTATATATACTATACGAAGGCTTTGGTCTGTCACGGTGGTCTTTGTCTACTATCATGTTTACGATTCGATGTTTGACAATGACAACCTTAATCCAGCATCCACTTAATAACAAATAAATCTGAACCGTTTCTAGAACGCTTGATCCAGGGTCTTAAATGTTCCGCGTCTGAAATAATTGATCTTTAAAAATTGCATAGAAACGATCCGTTTCCGATTTTCTGCTTCTAATCTAGAATACATGTCTTAATCCTGGTTTTATCATTTCCCTATTGCACGTGGTCATGTGACAAAGGAATCATTAAGCTAGAAATAAATTCTTTATGATCTGCCCCGAATCAATGTCGAGAAGGATAGCCGTTCACTTTTTCAAACCGTAAAATAAATTCTAAATTTTTTCCCCTTTGGGTGTTTTTGGTGATTAAGAAAATTAAATAGAAAAATATGATTTTAATTTTTTTTTGTATTTTTTTATATAATAGTGTATATATTTTTCATTTTCGTGCGAAATTTTCATGGTTCACAGATCGTCTCCGATTCCACCCCTCCCCACCCCCACTCTCAACCAAACCTTCACATGGCAAATTCAAGTTTTATTCTCAAATGATATCTGGATTCGTAGAATTATGATCGGTTGACCCTTCACCGAGTCTTAAGGTTATCGTAGTCGAGTCTGTCCATGTAGCAGTGTTTTTGTAGTTGATGATTAACTTTACCATGTTTGTCAAATCTTGACGAACACTCAATATTCCGGGTGATTAGGGAAAGCACAACCATTATCGATGACCCACCCACGTGGCAATAATCTTAATCAAGATTGTTTCCAGTGGTGACACAAATTCCAATTCTACCTTTTGAGACTTTAATCTTCCTGTTTAACCTGTTAAATGAAAGTTATCAATTTTCGCGCACGATAAGCGTGGTCCGCACGCGCCGAAGTCAGTCACCCGGATTTAAACACCCCTGTCGTGGCGAACAGTTTGCAAATATTCCCAAAGCCTTTTCAGGCGAACCTTGATCAAACTTACACGAGCCTGTTACTCCCGTTTTTGTTAGTTTTAATCCTTCCGCTCTTTTATATGCGATGTTTTATAAACTATCACGTCCACGGTCTTGCAAATGGACAGGTACTCTTCAAAACTAAAGAGAACCTGTCAACGGCTCTAGGGTCCGACTATCGAGACCGTCTCCGGAACACGCGAGCTGTCCCGAGACCTTAAGCAGAGGTCACGAGAGCTCGCGTGCTGCAAAATGGTGGGGTCAATTGCGTGCATTATCTAGCCTATATCAAAGAAAATCTAAGCTGACCTGATCTGATATTTTCATAACATAATTAATTATTTTCGGATACCTTGTCAACTGTTTCACAAATGTGTTCTTATTTTGGCGATCATGTGTCCGATAGCGCCACTGTCACACATGTAAAATCGAGATGAAATTCAACCAATATAATATCCAGTCAATTAGGCCTATATTATTGCCAATGAGGATTCTTCGACAAAAGTAGTAGAATTTGCATTTCAGTGCCCTTCATGATGTATATCTGTCGTGGATGTATAATAAGCAGAAATGAACACGCTATTACACACCGCTTTCAGTTCGGTAACATTCAATTCTATATTAGCGAAGCACAAGGAACAGAAAAAACACGAATGGTACTGGTGTGGGGAAAACGGTGGTTCCCAGAGACCAGTGATCGGTCTCCTATCCTATAGGGCGAACTCTGACATCGAAGTAACCCTTTCAGATGCAAGCGGACACCCATATCTGGGGAACCACCTTTTCTCTTACAGTGGTATCTGAATTTGAGAGAAATAAAAGTTTGCGACAGGCGTCGCTCTTGCAAACAGGTTTTGTTCGAGAAATGTGATCATGTAAACTCAATATTTTTTTTCATATTTCTCAAATAGAGATTGACTCTGATATAATATGGAGCTCTCTTACCTTTGGGTAACAAAATACTGAATATGCACACCAATTCGCCCAGACTAGGTAGAGTTAGTCAAGCTATCCACAGTGTTTATCCTCATTGTCGCCATTGAATGAAAAGCTTTTTTAACATTCATTCACAAGTTTATGTATACGTATATGAGCGGGTTACTTCCTTTTTTATTTTTGGTGCCTAGAGGCATATATGGAAGACTAGAGCGATCACTCACATTATCACCCTCGCATTCTCGCGTTCTCGCCTCGCATTCTCGCGTTCTCGCCTCGATTTCTCGCCCTCGCATTCTCGAGTTCTCGCCCTCGCATTTTCGCCTTCGCATTCTCGCCCTCGCATTCATACTGAGAAAATCCAGTCAGAATTTAAGGAGGACTTAAACTGCGGTCGCAGCTCCGCATATCAGCTTTCGACCAATCATACAACGGTTTGTGTGCAGCCGACCAACTAGCTGAATTTCGCTTACTTTCAAAAGTGTTTTGACGTAATGTCTCATCATTTATTAACATATATTATATATATAACATATATCTATTCCGTTCGTCAAGCCCGTATTTCCGTCCGTAATTTGCCAAAATCATAAACTATATTAATTTACACCATAGGGAAGGTGATATATTATAGAAAGTTTGTAAAGGTAAATCTATTTCAGGAAACCTGCATTTATTTAGATATAGCTGTTTACATTCGACCCTGCTACCTCGAACCACAGTAAAATTTTGATCGGCTGGCCAGCCGTGAGCTGAAATGCGCGCCCGTGCACATCGGGCCTTTGTCTAAGATTTTTGCACGTGCTCGCGTTCTCATCTCGTATTCTCCCGTTCCCGCCTCGCATTCTCGCGTTCTGGTCCTTGCATTATCGCGTTCTCACCCTCGTATTCTCGCGTTCTCGCCTCGCATTCTCGCGTTCTCGCCCTCGCATTCTCGCGTTCTCGCACTCGCATTCTCTCCCTCGCATTCTCTCCCTCGCGTTCTCGCCCTCGTATTCTCGCGTTCTCGCACTCGCATTATCTTCCTCGCATTGTTGCCCTCGCAATCCACCTCCTATTCTCGCGTTCTCGCATTCTCGCGTTCTTGCATTCTCGCGTTCTCGCATTCTCTCTGTCGCATTCTCGTCCTCGCATTATCGCGTTCTCATCTTACATTCTCGCCCTCGCATTCTCGCGTTCTCGCTTCATATTCTCGCGTTCTCGCATTCTCTCCCTCGCATTCCCGCCCTCGCATTATCGCGTTCTCATCTCGCATTCTCGCCCTCGCATTCTCGCGTCCTCGTCTCGCATTCTCTCCCTCGCCTTCTCGCGTTCTCGCCTCGAATTCTCGCCCTCACGTTCTCCCGTTATGAATCTATTGTATTCATAAAGCGAGAACGTCAACGTCAACCATAAGCACAACTTAATAAGAACGGAACATTGCAAACTCGAACTCGAATTTGGATCGGCTGGCGAGCCGTGAGCTGAAATGCGCGCCCGTGCACATCGCGCCTGTGTCTAATATTTTTGCACGTGCTCGCGTTCTCATCTCATATTCTCGCGTTCTCGCCTCGCATTCTCGCGTTCTCGCCCTCGCATTCTCGCGTTCTCGCGTTCTCGCACTCGCATTCTCTACCTCGCATTCTCACCCTCGCATTCTCGCGTTGTCGCCTCCTATTTTCGCGTTCTCGCCCTCGTATTCTCGCAATCGCATTCTCTCACTCGCATTCTCTCACTCGCATTCTCACCTCACATTCTCGCGTTCTCGCCTCGCATTCTCTCCCTCGCATTCTCGCGTTCTCGACTCGAATTCTCGCCCTCGCGTTCTCCCGTTATGAATCTATGGTATTCATAAGGCGAGAACGCGGTTGGCCGTTAACGTCATCCATAGGCACAACTTAATAAGAACGAGACACTGCCATCTCTAACATGCTTACAGATCACTGTGACTTTATTTGTTAGTTTTCGTTGTAATATTAAGTGATTCAAAACCAGCGCTGAGCTACAACGGTCTGGGATAAAATACATGTACACAAGTTGACGCTTCTGTATCAACCCAGTAAGCACGTTGAGAGTTAGTACGCCCACAGGGGCTCGTTAACGTTGTTAATTAGGTTTATGAGGGGCGGGGGATTTACTCTCTCCTTGACGGGGATTATGAATTAAGCCTCTCTGTTATTGCATACTAATATCCGATACATGATTGTACACTCTTCGATCTAGATCCGGCCAAGTAAAGATATGAGAAATCCGGACATTAATACTTTTGTATTTCTAGTAGACGGAGATGGCTGTCATGGAAACAAATTTAGCAATTTACAATTTGGCATAGTTGTTTTACTATGAACAAGTACTTTCAGCTCACCAAAAATTAGATTAATCATTCGATATTAAATTTTTACCTAATTAAAATGTGTTAGGGCCTGTGTCTGGGGTGTAGTACCAGTCTCCTCATTAAGAAGCGTCGTGGAAGAGGAATTTTGAACAAGTAGGGCGTGACATGCCTTGCAAAATGGCGACTGGCGACGACAAATTGACTGATGCAAACATTATTTATTTACGGAAGTGAATGAGGATTTCTCAGAATCGATCCGAAGAAACTGCCGCAAATACCAGTAGGTGGCGCTATTTTCAACATGGGCACATTCGAAGCCCAAGTCAGTCTGATGGCGAAACGAATGTTGTAGTATGCTCTGTTGTCAAAGACAATTTTACACTCTAGAAACATTCTTCATTTTTCTTAAGTACCGTATATATTATGGACTTTCCGTATACGATTTTGAAGCATATTCAGTAATATGTTGTGGTATGGGTTTTTCGGGTGTTGCGAAAAAAAAAACAAAAAAAAAACACGGCTTACTTTGACAGACCCATATCATGGCTGATTGATAAACTGGCACACGCTTTCATGAGTGACATAGATGGCTATAAATGGATTTCCTGTAAAACAAGAAGTACTTGACTATATCTCTGGTTATATCCGATGTAGCCGGGAACAAATGCACTTACTGAGATAATGTTCAAGTGGGGCAAGAAAAATCCACGACACTCCATAGCTACTATCACGTCTTGATTTTCATATCTGGGCCACCAAATTCTATTTTCTCGATAAAATGTCGCTTTCCTGTTCAGAATGCTTTGCTAACATTTTTTTTGTTGGAATGACAAATGTATTGAAACACATTAAATTTGTATATGGCATCATGTAGAGATTATCACTGGCTGAAAGTCATATATGAGACTCAAAATATGGAATCATATACTGGTATCTGACGAGGTGAATGAAGTGCATGACAACAGTAGTGTAAATATAGGGCCTTTGGGCCACAAGATAAGGATCAGGGTGAGACCAGAGAGGGAGAGAGTGAAGTCATCATTCATGATCAGGGTAATGAGGTAAAAGTGCCAATGAAGAAGCAATAGGATCAACAGGGAAGGAGAATGGCCAATAAAGGAGCAAAAAGGGCCAAAGAGGAGCAAACAATTTCTGTGTTCATGAGTAAAACCGATTCAGATTCAAAGGGTCATCCAATTAGAAGCAAGTATGCGATCGTACGTTCATTTACGTGATTATTCATAAAGAATCGTCGCAGATACTTTGGTTCATAGGGAATGAATTCCATAAAATTCTGGTTCTATAACAATCAATATAGTCGTGCAGATGTCTACTATACAAATATGTATCTATATATACGCCTAAAGAAAGAATAAGGCGAGATCAGAATTTTTTCCATAATTCCATGCCTAGAAGTACGAGGAGATAATTCAATAGTGAATAACAACATGTAGATATACTATACTAGTCGATATCATGTATTATTCTCAATAACATTCATTAATCAAATAGTGTGACTATAACAACATCAGTAATGTATTATTTTATATAATACATAAATTAATGTCTATTATACATGTTTGTCCCTGAACTGCTTTTCATCTCTGTTATTCGCCTAAGTTGACACGCTGTCAAATTCATACTTGTTTCTTTTACACTTTCATCAACGTATCACTTATAGTTGGATTAAACACATATCGGCTGTGTTCTGGAGAGCTCGTCTTCATATGATTGTGCCTTCTCCTGAAATTCTTATTAATGTCTGTTTGTTGATGATTCCCACTGAAATCTTTCATCATTCGCATTCCTGGTCATCTCCACCATCGTCATTATCTTCTTCGTCATAGCTATCATCATCGGGGAGGATTATTTTATGAATATACAGTACACATCGCACATACGCAATGAATGTGAGATGTGTACTGTATATTCGCTGTCTATGTGATATATGTACGAGACAATTATATATTAGCGGTATATGCAAGGGCGTCAGAAGCGGTACGGCAGGTACGGTCATGGCCGTACCATTTTTGCGCGGAAAAAAAAAAAAAATACGAAAGAAAAAAAAGACAAAAAATAAAAAAGAAAGAAGGAAACACAAATTTAAAAAACTTGATAGCTTGATAGCTTCCAAGTTGAAGACTTGGATCAGTCCAGAGCGCCACCTCATTGTCCATAAGAATTATATCGTTTACGTCTACACAATGTGTCTAGGCTACTTTACCATACATATATTTTCAAATTCAGCATCGCAGAAAACCACCATCGATTGCGTTTTCATGGTAAAAGGATTAGGAATAAACTACAAAATATACTTCATCGCAGAGTGATTTTATTCGCCAGATATCGATCAGAACGCGTCTACGGCGATCTAAACCCCAGGAGCTTCCGGGGCCTAGGCGGCCCCTGGACCCTCACCTAAAGTGCTATGATAGTAGTCTCTCCCCCCCCCCCCTTCCCACGGCCCCAGTCAAGAATTGCTTCCACCGGGCCTGACTCGTAAGGCTGTATTTGAATTTGCTATATATGTTTTCATTCATTTGAGTGTGTGAATGAACGTATCAAATAAACTTTCATTCACGATGTGTACAGCACATTTACTGCACATGTTCGATATTACACTACACATCTATTGCGCACGTGCGAGGTGCGAGGTGCGCTGTGCATTTACTGCACAAGAAACAAATATAACTCCTGAACGACATAAGGAGAGAAGATATTAACAGAAAAATTATAAAAACCAAACGATACTTCCAAACAGAACCTTTAAATGGCTATTAAACATTATTGAAAATACGATACCGTTTTCGTTGTTTTATAAAGAATCTCTTCATGTTGTTATTCAATATTGAGTTGTCTCCTCTTAACTCTATGTTAACATTGCTACTCACGCATGGAATTATGAGGTTTTCTTTGAAAGTAGATACACATTTTTATAGATCACGTCAGCACTACTATACTAATGTGTATAAAGTATCACGTGATCAAATATCGCGACGATTCCTCACAAAGTTTCGCGTGAATGAACATGGTGATCATATACTTGAATCTGATTGGATGAGTCCTTGGACTTGAAGCGGTTTTACTCCTGAACCGACAACTTGTTTGCTCATATTTGACCGTGACCATGATGATGTCGCTTCCCCCTCTCTCTCTGATCCCTTCCTGATTGTGATCGTTTGGCCCAAATGCCCAGTTTTTACACTACTGATAGCCGACTGAAGCATGGCCGCTGCTCCATCCGTCAAAAAGTGTACATAAATCTTTAACCCTCTGGCCATGAATCAGCTGACTCAAGAATATGAAAATCCTCCCTAAATATTTCTTACGTCATATTTTCGGACGATATTTCTAAGTATTTTTCGTGACTGATATATTTTTTTTTAACAACGTGTGTTTTGCCGGAAAATTCTCTTTCGATCCTTCCGGTGTCCGCTTTTTTAAGGACCGGGATGGCCTGCGTACACTCGTGATGTGTATAAATTTTGTGGGTGATGAGTTTGTGTTTTGCTACAGGTAACGCTAAAGATATGGCACCTGCGTGAACAAACTGAGAAACATAATCCTTAATATGTTCTTGGCGGCAAAGATTGGTTTGATAACCATCGTAGTTTAATTGCACGTGTGTAAAGTTTATAATAGTAAACAGGCACTTTTATTGAACACTTTAAAATTAATTGTGACAGATGAAGAAAAACCGAGAGTTAAAACGCTGCGCATATAGCATTTATTATTGCAAACAGAAACATTTATTGCCCCCTTAAAACAAATTGTGACACTTAACCGTAAAAAAGAAAGAAAACATTTTAGCTTAATCTGAAGTAGTTACCGTTCAAATGAGAAATTTTATAGGCCAATTAATAACTCGGAACTCTCTATATCTCGAGAATTTAAGTGGAAATAATAAATCAATGATATGTTTGTTAATCTCTAAGTTTACTAGAGCGCAATACAAGTATCATATGTTTAAGTTTGTACAATACAGTGTCAATTATTCGGCGGTATTTGACAAACTCCAAAAACTGGTACAGTCGCCATGTCTGCACGCGCCGCTGTTAAGGTTCGGCACGCGACGATGCGTGGACAAATCTCCTCAACAACCAATCCGATGACCCGCTTTTCGGCACGCGACTCCCCTGGCATTCCAAACTCTCCCTAATTTCACGCGTGCATTTGTAGGCCTACATATTTTTTGACATTAGAGGGCTTAAGAGTTCAGTGATGTACATATCTCGAAAATTATTCAGACGGGAGATTCTAAAGTGTAGCACTATACTTTCCGGTCTATTATTACTAAAATCCGTCGTCATGTTAGACATATAAATATAATAATCTCTACTGATGCCAGTAATTTCAGCTACGAAAGATTAAACATATTTCCGACATCAAAGTTAATAGCACTACAATCGCAATACAAACAAATTGTTCAGCTATACATACTGATATGAGCCATTATAATTGGGAATTGTTTAATCGTATATTTTCTAAGACGTACTTTAAAAGATTATGATTTTTGTTTAAAATGGCAAAACCCAACTTGTCAGTCATAACTGGTGGGAGTTTCTATACACAGGTGTGGCTTCCCACCCTTCGATTCGACACGAGCACGTTATAATGGGAAACCGGGATAGTTTTTGACATTCCGTTTGACTTTTAATGACTTCATTAACTTTTGTACCTGCACGAGCAAAATTTAATGAGGTGACAAACACAACCGAAAAGCAAATGGTTACAGCGGTTGAAAGGGGAGCATCAATCTGTCAATAGGTGTGACAGAGAGTACCAGTACACCCCGGGATACGCGAGGACATGCTGTTGTCTGGACAGAAAGACCTGTTTGCGCACAACATTGGTCTTTTATCCACTTTATTATTCAGCTTTGGCAACTCGAAAAGCAATCTGGTCGAGACTCCAATACCAAAATTTTCGCTGTTACTCCGGAAAGGAAAATGAAACGGAGAATTGAAACTTTTCGTTTGGCTAATATTTTTGTGTATATATATACCATCAACATCGATCCTGCTTCAACTTGTGTCTGCTTCAATTTGTTTCTGAAAAGATGTAGATCTTCACCATCAATTTTCGTACTTAAATATGCATTAGGGACCGTTCAAAATTTATCTTGAGGTGGAAATTCAGCTGATGACCCTAAGTTATGTGTGACCCCCCCTCCTTTGGCTGGAAGGTTACCAGTGACCCCCCTGACCTGATACCATATTTATCAATGACCCCCCCATCTCACCACAAACACACGCCCAATTCCAACGAATCCAGGTCATTTCCCCCAGTGGACATTTCCTCCAGCGGACATTCCCCTCATGGACATTTCCCCCGGTGGACATTTCCTTCAATGGACATTTCCTCCACCCTATACTTTTAGGTTATTCTGAACATAGTTTTTAAATAATTTGGCACATCATATATTTTATAGCACATTTTTAAACAATAAAATGGATCACATAGTGATAACATATAAATCATATACATATATATATTTTAACATTTTAAGAAAACATTATATCACATTGTGGTAAAATAAAAGATGTATTTTTTAACAATATTATTTTGTTATATTTTTTACCTCAGTTTTCACTTCAGTTCGGTTTTATTCTCATCAAATGGCTTCATGACACCGACCTACGAACAGTTAATGTTACGCTATATACCATGTATACATCTTTTATATTGTTTTAAAATGTGCTGACTGTATAATACTGATAGATACTGTGTATATGTATAATAACTTATCACTTTGTGACTCAATTATCGTAAAACATCTGGAAATCCTTATATCGGTCTTAATATAATTCCACACTGCATCATTTAGTGCCCCTGGCTTGTTGGAATGGTGTACGGACATTTCCCCCATGGACATTTCCCCCCAGTGGGCATTTGCCCCAGTGGACATTTCCCCCAGTGGACATTTCTTCCACCCTATATTTTTAGGTTATTTTGAACATGGTTTTTAAATAATTTTGTAATAACGCAATTTGTTTTTTCTGTATATAAAGACCGATTGAAAACACGTTAATAACATGAAGAGCTATTCGTTGATAAAGTGATTCGCGGTATGGTATTATACATATGAAAAAGTGACAGGGAACGGGACACAGTTCTGCAGTGCAACATTAAACTGCGAGAAGCTGGGAGATTACATTCTGTATGATGTATTTATTCGCATTCACCGGTTTGAGATAAAATTATGTCATACTGCATCATGATGACAGATAATACTACATACAACCGCTCAGGGAAACAATGAGGTTATGTTTGTTATACTGACACAGAGATAAACTTTATAAAAATTCGGACGAATCCGACATGATTAATTTCATGCATTCATCATGTCGGCTTCGCTACAAAAACCCTGCAAAAAATAGACGGTGTTTTATTATTATAAAACTATTAAAATCATTATATTTTATAATATTATCCTCATCATGACATTAACTACCGTCAGTACAACTTGTCTTGTAGTACGCCACAATTTATTTCTTCAACTTTGGGGCAGCATAAATTATTGAATGGTTTGTTTCAGTCTCAAAATGCAGGCTATATTCATTTAGCTAGTCAATGTCCACAATGTCCAGGCTGCACTGCACCTGGATGTGTTTAGATAAAGGATTTGCTAGATGCACTGTGTAGTAACTCAAATCTAGCTGGTATGAATAGGGGCCTAGCTTTTAATACAC
Organism: Hanleya hanleyi; assembly: GCA_036873755.1. Classification (NCBI taxonomy): domain Eukaryota; kingdom Metazoa; phylum Mollusca; class Polyplacophora; order Lepidopleurida; family Hanleyidae; genus Hanleya; species Hanleya hanleyi. The sequence goes on along the minus strand of JAVTVY010012183.1, from coordinate 17,020 downwards.
CTTAAGAAGAGTAAATATGATTATAAAGCCATTTACCGGTCTCATGTCCTACTACACTACAGGAGGTTTGTACAGAGATTAATGCTAACAGAACATAGGTCTATCTATGGTATTGTATGCTGTTTAGGCTTATGATAAACCATAGAGCCTACTGTTTTAGTAGGCTCCATGGATAAACAAAGCCGTGTTCTGATACATGTGTTTCCTGATCTAAAGTCCAGCCTGGTTCTTCGACCTAAAAACATGAAATTCATACAGAAGCTCAAGAAATCCTAGCTGAATAGCTGTCCATTTATCATCATCATTTATCAAGTTACTGATGACCCCCCTCTACACACAGTCTAGTTACACATGACCCCCCCTTCGTAGGGCTCGAAGTTATTGGTGACCCCCCCCTCAAATTCCACCGGCCCCCCCCCCTCAGGATAAACTTTGAATGGTTCCTTAGGCCTTTTAAATAAATTAAAATTTACCCACAACCCATTATTTTTTAAAATGAATACAGACTAAACTAATGGCCATTAAATGGCCATTCAAATTAAATACCTATTAGTTTCTCACACATCAAAAATCGTAACATTAAACAGCCATTTAAACCTTGTTAATAATGGCACCATTAAAATTTAAATTTAATGGTAAACAATGTCCAATATGCATTATGTAATGAATCTAGCTGGTCATTCATTTGGTATTATGAACCCATTAATTATTTAATAACCGTCTCACCCACTTTAATGGCCATTAAATATGGCAGGTATGGATCAGTAATCTGAGATTTCTGAATTAAAGTACATCAACTAATGGTTTTTCCATAATAAACTTGATCCAGTTTTCACAATCACGTGTGCTGAATTGTATTCAAGCCAACTTCGTCAACATTGGAAATCCATCAAGAGCACTGATGAGCGCAAATTATGCACAGACTTGTTGAACCCTCGGAAGAAGCATACTTCAAATTCTGAAAGAACTATCCCGCATGCATGTGTGCAAACAAACACAGCATTTAGCATTTGTATGATGGCACATTTGTCTGTTTAACTTTTTAGCTTTTTTCTTGATTGATCAGCTTCAATGATTCAGCATTCAGATTTACTGTATACATCTGTTATTTAACTTGCTCAACAGAGGAAAGTAGTTTTAGAGGATAAGGGTCGGCCGAAGATACCTTTGCCGTTGTCGTATTTCCGAAGAACTTCATTTGAAGACCATTTTTATATTTGGGAAGTAGTACACAAATGTACGCTCACTGCCTTCAGCCCCTTCCCCTCAATGTACGCTCACTGCCTTCACCCCCTTTCCCTCAATGTACGCTCACTGCCTTCACCCTCTCCCCCTCAATGTACGCCCACTGCCTTCACCCCCTCCCCCTCAATGTACGCTCACTGCCTTCACCCCCTCCCCCTCAATGTACGCCCACTGCCTTCACCCCCATCAATATACGCTCACTGCCTTCACCCCATCCCCCTCAATGTACGCCCACTGCCTTCACCCTCTTCCCCTCAATGTACGCCCACTGCCTTCACCCCCTCTCCCTCAATGTACGCCCACTGCCTTCACACTCTCCCCCTCAATGTACGCCCACTGCCTTCACCCTTCCCCTCAATGTACGCCCACTGCCTTCACCCTCTCCCCCTCAATGTATGCCCACTGCCTTCACCCCTTCCCCTCAATGTACGCCCACTGCCTTCACCCCATCCCCTTCAATGTACGCCCACTGCCTTCACCCTCTTTCCATCAATGTATGCCCACTGCCTTCACCCCATCCCCCTCAATGTACGCTCACTGCCTTCACCCCTTCCCCTCAATGAACGCCCACTGCCTTCACCCCCTCTCCCTCAATGTATGCCCACTGCCTTCACCCCCTCTCCCTCAATGTACGCCCACTGCCTTCACCCCCTCTCCCTCAATGTATGCCCACTGCCTTCACCCCCTCTCCCTCAATGTACGCCCACTGCCTTCACCCTCTTCCCCTCAATGTACGCCCACTGCCTTCACCCCATCCCCCTCAATGTACGCCCACTGCCTTCACCCTCTTCCCCTCAATGTACGCCCACTGCCTTCACCCCCTCTCCCTCAATGTACGCCCACTGCCTTCACCCTCTCCATGTACGCCCACTGCCTTCACCCTCCCCCTCAATGTACGCCCACTGCCTTCACCCCGTCCGCTCAATGTATGCCCACTGCCTTCACCCCATCCCCCACTGCCTTCACCCTCTTCCCCTCAATGTACGCCCACTGCCTTCACCCTCTCCCCCTCAATGTACGCCCACTGCCTTCACCCCCTCCCCCTCAATGTATGCCCACTGCCTTCACCCCCTCCCCCTCAATGTACGCCCACTGCCTTCACCCTCTTCCCCTCAATGTACGCCCACTGCCTTCACCCCATCCCCCTCAATGTACGCCCACTGCCTTCACCCTCTTCCCTCAATGCCGCCACTGCCTTCACCCCATCCCCCCTCAATGTACATCCCGCATTGCCCTCTTCCCTCAATGTACGCCCACTGCCTTCACCCCATCCCCCTCAATGTACGCCCACTGCATTCTTTTACATCCATGTACTCCCACTGCCTTCACCCTCCCCCCTCAATGTACGCCCACTGCCCTTCCACCCCCTCCCTCAATGTGCCCACTGCCTTCACTCCCTCCCCCTCAATGCGCCCTGCTGTCACCCTCTTCCCTCAATGTGCGCCCTGCCCACTTCCCCATCCCCCTCAGCCCGCCCACTGCCTTCACCCTCTTCCCCTCCATACTGCCTTCCCTCAATGTACGCCCACTGCCTTCACCCCCTCTCCCTCAATGTATGCCCACTGCCTTCACCCCCTCCCCCTCAATGTACGCCCACTGCCTTCACCCTCTTCCCCTCAATGTACGCCCACTGCCTTCACCCCATCCCCCTCAATGTACGCCCACTGCCTTCACCCTCTTCCCCTCAATGTACGCCCACTGCCTTCACCCCCTCTCCCTCAATGTACGCCCACTGCCTTCACCCTCTCCCTCATGCACCTTCACCCCATCCCCCTCAATGTGCGCCCACTGCCTTCACCCTCCCCCTCAATGTACGCCCACTGCCTTCACCCCTTCCCCTCAATGTGCACGCCCATTGCCTTCACCTCTCCCTCAATGTACGCCCACTGCCTTCACCCCCCTCCCCTCAATGTGCGCCCTGCCTTCACCCTCTCACGCCCACTGCTCAATGTGCCCTGCCTTCACCCTCTCCCCCTCAATGTACGCCCACTGCCTTCACCCTCTCCCACCTCAATGTACGCCCACTGCCTTCACTCTCTACCCCCTCAATGTACGCCCACTGCCTTCGCGCTCTCCCCCTCAATGCATACATTTTAAATGGATGACAGATAAGATAAGATAAATAGTTTATTAAAGTCTCACTGCATGTACACTGACATAAAACACTGATAAATACAATTGGGTACACACACCACTCAATACTGAGTTATGAGAGACTAACAAACAAGCTGCACAGTGGGAGCGACGATGGAATCTAGCATCCGTGTAATTAAACCACTAACGACGGCTTGTGGCTGAATTCGGCAAAATCTTCCAGCCCCGTTGCATCAAAATAATCCAACAGCTCTTCTTATCTCTTCAAATCTCTTGTCATAAAACATAACAATCTGACATATAAATTAATGCAATGAGATTGTAAAAACTAAGTGAAGAACTTGCTGCGTACAATAGGGTATATATAAATAAATAAAGTGAAACTATATATAAATTATCTGGATGTCGAAGTTATATTTTCCAATCCGCCTTTTGCACATTATTGAGAGAACAAAGAAAAGCCTGTCTGTGCAGTGATCCGTGACTTCAGCCGGTCAGCTACTGGTTCGTATAGTTTCACTTTGCCCTATCTTTTATCAGAAGAGAATATTTTGAACTGGTGATAACTGACATGATTTTATACACGTGTACTCTATTTTCCCGGGATTAAAGATAGTGCCCTCATGCTTAGAATAATGTATAATTTGGCAAATATTACATGAAAGTATGCCAGCTATCACCAGTTCAAAATATTTTCCTGAGTTAGAAGATATAGGGCAAGGTGAAATTATACAAATCAGAAACTGATCAGCTGAAATCACGGGACACTGCACCGACAGGCTCTCCTTTGTTCTCTGAATAATGTGAAAAGGCGGATTAGAAAGTCCGTTATCCAGTACAGGATAAGAGATTAATGACCATTAATTGTGTTTAACATGGTTGCTATGATGGTTTAATGGCCATGAATTATATAATTTAATGGAAATGGGGGGACCTGTGAAATAAGAGACTAATAAATACCAATTAAGCCACATATTAATCTTTATTTGCCAGAAAAATAAGTTTAGTGGCCATTGATGTTTTTTCTGGTAAATATATATCGAATGACTAATACTTACGTTAGTAAACATCATTGGACCAAGCATTTTACCCGGAGGCCATTCATCGCTACCATCAAAGTTCACTGGTATAGAAATATTGTACATTAAGAAGCAAATATTATTCATGGTATATATTAATGTTTTCATGGCATCGAACTGCTAATTTACCTTTTAATGGTGTTTTTAATCGCATAACTGTTAGCCAATTAACACAATTTAATGGTGTTTATAATGTGTTCATGGTATTTTAATGGCAAATTAATGTGATTTTATTTAATTCGACATCCGGTAGTATGAGTATGGTGACAAGGCTGGTAGATGGCGCTTTTGAAGAGATTATTAAAATTGATTGATCGCGTTCTAATTTCATATAGGTACGTTGATTTGCTACAGATGCGCCTGTATAAAGTAATAAAAGGCGGTCAGTTACTGAATGTTAAACCACACACACCTGTATTACCGTATACGGACTCACTTACTTTTGTCCTATAGGACAGCAATATATTATGACCCCACCCTATCCAATTGAGTCCCAGTACGCGAAAAAACTATTTGGGAGTTCTTCTTTTTAAGTTACAAAATACGATCTGGTCTTCATTATGAATGCATATCTGGAGTTCCATGTCAGGACTTGATCCACTGACCTCTCACTTAAAATCATCAACATCAGACCATGTGTGATTCCCTATCTCTCATCGGTTCCAAATAATAATAATAATAACAATAATGAACTTCTTTACCCTCGGTAGTCAGTTTAGTTATAAGCCAATCTTCCACTGGGACGACCACTTTCATACACAGATACATACATCTCACAATCATGCATCTGGTTTTTCGGTGTGAGAGGAAAGACGGAGTACATATGGTATAAAATTGTCTCAATTCAGACCATGCATTAATGCTATTAAACCATTGGTTTAATACAACATTTTGTTCCTTACATACACACAATCTTGGGTACATTCGAAATTCCATATATTTTCTCACATTTTCTTGTCCCAAAGGACAGGGAAAGTGATTTATTCTGATGATTCTTCATCCGTTTTTCAATGTCGTCAATATTTCGGCGCATATCACCAGAATTCCATGCTGGAACACAGGATTATTTGATTCTGTTGATAAGAACATTTCTTGGTGCCTCATTATTAATACTGGGGGCATAGCAGTAATAGCAATACCTGGTGGTATACCAGTAATAGCAATACCTGGTGGCATACCAGTAATAGCAATACCTGGTGGCATACCAGTAATAGCAATACCTGGTGGCATACCAGTAATAGCAATACCTGGTGGCACACCAGTAATAGCAATACCTGGTGGCATACCAGTAATAGCAATACCTGGTGGCATACCAGTAATAGCAATACCTGGTGGCATACCAGTAATAGCAATACCTGGTGGCATACCAGTAATAGCAATACCTGGTGGCATACCAGTAATAGCAATACCTGGTGGCACACCAGTAATAGCAATACCTGGTGGCATACCAGTAATAGCAATACCTGGTGGCATACCAGTAATAGCAATACCTGGTGGCATACCAGTAATAGCAATACCTGGTGGCATACCAGTAATAGCAATACCTGGTGGCATACCAGTAATAGCAATACCTGGTGGCATACCAGTAATAGCAATACCTGGTGGCACACCAGTAATAGCAATACCTGGTGGCATACCAGTAATAGCAATACCTGGTGGCATACCAATACCTGGAGGCAAAAGACTTTTCTTGTCACAATTACGAAATAAACGTGATAACTGGAACAGAACGTTACTGATGTGATAGGCGATGTCGAGGTGGGGAGGGGGATAATGTATCAGCATTAATAATAGTTATGAAATTCTTACTTCTTTTCGTTCTCTTTTTATCCTTTACGACCGACAGCACCATTTTTTTTCAACTCACCCCCAACGCAAAAAAAAAAAAAAAAAATCGAAAAAAAAAACATGATCACAGGAAAAACTATATGTGCGAGTTTGTTTCACGAAAGAATGTCGATTATTTGCTCACAAGGAGCCAAAGGTTTCGCGTCAAAAGGTATCCGACCAAAAAATATGGATTTTTTTTTTGTAGAACTCATTCCGAATCAAGTGTATTGGATGGAATGCATTTCGAACCAGGACTAGGGATGGAATATACATTCCGACCCAATATCTGCCCACTTAACCTGGCGATCCAATATTTTTGTACCAAATATTATCGGGTCCATCGTGTCTATATTCAAAATTGTAGGGGGGCGGGGAAAGGGTGACAGGGGAAGGGGCATTTTTGTTGTTGGGTAAATTCGATCAAATCCTTCTAACAGTGGAGTGTACTCGTGTTTAAAAAGTATATTTATACTTTTTAGGAAAACCATGGGCTATCCTACATATCATATATGTATATATATCATATATGGATATCAGACCATAATGGGCCAGATTCCATGGAATTACAAAATATTCCAATAATTCTACCAAATTTCTTTGAAAGCGATATTGATATTTGTCCCAATAAGGCGTTTTTCTCTCGCGGGGAAGTGAGATGGGTGTGAACACACGTGTGCAATAACACAGACCTTGTCCGATCGCGGAGCGACACATAATAGGAACACGGGAGATTTTTTGACATACAGTTTGACTTCATTAACTTTGGTCTGTATGGGCGAAAAATAACAAGATAGAGAAGCTAACCAACAGCGAAAGGTTGAAAAGGGTATGGAATTCCATGAAAAGAGAAATCCGAAAAGAAATGGAAACTTTTTCTTCTTGTGGGATGATCAATTAAATGTCTACAGCGGGACACCGAACGACATGTTCCGGGATGTGTTCGTATTTTAAAACGAGTGAAGGAATAGACAACCTGCTCACTGGGATAATGTAGGCGCGAGCGGGCTTGCATGTCGTGGGAGGCAGGATTTAGAACCGATTCAGCGGAAATGCCAACGAAAATATAGAAAATGGTTAAGGGAAAGATAGTGTACCGGTGTGATGGATTAGAAAGTCCTGGTGATTAATGTCCTTTTGCCTATCCTTTTCTATTGCAACCAAAGACGGACACTTGTCCCCGATGTGAAGAAAAATGTCCTAGCTGGGTTAGGAGATAGGACCCGCTTTTGACGAGAATATTAGAATTGACTGGTCGCGTTCTAATTTCATATAGGTAGGTTGATTTGCTAAAGATGCGGCCGTATAAAGTAATAAAAGGCAGTCAATTGCTGAATGTTAAACCGCACACACCTTTATTACCGTATACGGACTCGCTGATCTTTGCCCATTAGAACAGCAATACATTATGACCCCACCCAATCCAATTGAGTCCCGGTACACGAAACAATTATTTAAGAGTTTTTTTAAGTTACAAAATATGATCTAGTTTTCATTGTGAATGCATATCTGGAGTTCCAGGGACTTATCACTTAGAATCATCAACATCAGACCATGTGTGATTCCCCATCTCTCCTCGGTTCCAAATAATAATAATAATAACAATAATGAACTTCTTTACCCTCGGTAGTCAGTTTAGTTATAAGCCAATCTTCCACTGGGCCGAGCACATTCATACACATACATACATCTCACAATCATGCATCTGGTTTTAGGGTGTGGGAGGAAAGCCGGATTACATATGGTATAAAATTGTCTCAATTCAAACCATGCATTAATGCTATTAAAACATTGTTTTAATACAACATTTTGTTCCTTACATACACACAATCTTGGATACATTCGAAATTCCATATATTTTCTCACATTTCTTGTCCCAAAGGACAGGGAAACTGATTTATTCTGATGATTCTTCATCCCTTTTTCAATGTCGTCAATATTTCGGCGCATATCACAAGGATTCCATGCTGGAACACAGGATTATTTGATTCTGTTGATCAGAACATTTCTTGGTGCCTGGAAGGGGCAATTTTTGTTGTTGGGTAAATTCGATCAAATCTTTCTAACAGTGAGGTGTACTCGTGTTTAAAAAGTATATTTTAGGAAAACCATGGGCTATCCTACATATCATATATGTATCTATATCATATATGGATATCAATGGGCCAGATTCCATGAAATTACAAAATATTCCAATAATTCTACCAAATTTCTTTGAAAGCGATATTGATATTTGTCCCAAATAAGGCGTTTTTCTCTCGCGGAGAAGTGAGGTGGGTGTGAACACACGTGTGCAATAACACAGCCCATGTCCTATCGCGGAGCGATACATAACAGGAACACGAGAGATTTTTTGACATACAGTTTGACTTCATTAACTTTGGTCTGTATGGGCAAAAAATAACAAGATAGAGAAGCTAACCAACAGAGAAAGGTTGAAAGGGTATGGAATTCCATGAAAAGAGAAATCCGAAAAGAAATGGAAACTTTTTCTTCTTGTGGGATGACCAATTAAATGTCTACAGCGGGACACCGAACGACATGTTCCGGGATGTGTTCGTATTTTCAAACGAGTGAGGGAATAGACAACCTGCTCACTGAGATAATGTAGGCGCGAGCGATGACCCAGCATGTCGTGCGAGGCAGGATTTAGAACCGATTCAGCGAAAATGCCAACGAAAATATAGAAAATGGTTAAGGGAAAGATACTGTACTGGTGTGATGGATTAGAAAGTCCTGGTGATTAGTGTCCCTTTTCCTATCCTTTTCTATTGCAACCAAGGACGGACAATTGTCCGCGATGTGGAGAAAAGTGTCCGAGCTGGGTTAGGAAAAAGGACCCGGGCACTCTTAGCCACCGGACATTCTTATCCTCCACACCGGCTTACATGGTCCAATTTCTGTTAATTTAAGTTTTTTCTAAGACTGGTGCCGATTTTGTGTGTCATATCCTCGTTATTCACTATCGTTATTCGTGGTGGTGATTCTATTTACAAATGGCGGCAATGCAGGTAGATGGCGCTTTTGACGAGAATATTAGAATTGACTGGTCGCGTTCTAATTTCATATAGTAGGTTGATTTGCTAAAGATGCGGCCGTATAAAGTAATAAAAGGCGGTCAGTTGCTGAATGTTAAACCGCACACCTTTATTACCGTATACGAACTCACTGATCTTTGCCCATTAGAACAGCAATACATTATGACCCCACCCAATCCAATTGAGTCCCGGTACACGAAGCAATTATTTAAGAGTTTTTTTTTAAGTTACAAAATATGATCTGGTCTTCGATGTCAATGCATATCTGGAGTTCCAGGGACTTCTCACTTAGAATCATCAACATCAGACCATGTGTGATTCCCCATCTCTCCTCGGTTCCAAATAATAATAATAACAACAATAATGAACTTTCTTTACCCTCGATAGCCAGTATAGTTATAAGCCAATCTTCCACTGGGACGAGCACTTTCATACACAGATACATACATCTCACAATCATGCATCTGGTTTTTCGGTGTGGGAGGAAAGACGGAGTACATATGGTATTAAATTTTCTCAATACATTGTTTTTAATAAAACATTTTGCTCCTTGCATTTGTGCTCCTTATATAGGGGATTCGAGATGAATTAAAACAAAAGATATTTGCAATGCATGTTTCTGTGCTTCTATGAACATATACTATTTTGCTTTTTAACTTGTCCAATAACCTAAGTTTCTGTTTGGGTGGAATGTTTTTAACACGATGGGCACAACTATGGAAAATAGAAGGTGACGTGGGTGCGAAAAAGTCTTAATGGACGGAGACAATTCTGTGGAAAATGAAACTTTGTCCGTTTTAATTACTGTTTTAAGAAAAGACGAGACCCCACAGCGGGAGCATTTAGAACAGATGTGGGTGCATTTAAAGTACTACATTACAGGACGAACGGAAGAAAAGAGTTTCGTTTTTTTGCACACGAATGATCTGCTATTCTGCCTGATGAGCAACCGAGACTCTCGAGACAGTTTAAAAGGCTCCCACTTAGGTTCTTTTAGCCGTTCAGGTAAAAACACGGAGGCATGGAGAGGGGCACAATAGGCGGTCTTTAGTGCGCGGCCTGACCTTTGCCCCATCGGAGCGCCCCCTTGTGTCCTCCAAAGTCATTTGTAACAATGGCGACTCTCGTACCGTGAATTTTTAACAAACGAGCTGGGCTCATTAATTACAGCCACCAGAAGTCACTTGACATCCATGTCACAGATCAAAAGATGGTTTCGGATTTGAATTTTTACCGGTACCGAAAATGGAATATTCAGAGGATACGGGTTTGTACCCACAACGTGGAAAGTGGCTACATTCCATGATCTGGCCGAGTTGTCGCCAATTGATACATATATACGTATAGTCGGATTCTGGATTTTGAAGACTGTTTGTATACATTTCAAGAAAACCCATAGAATCACAGAAACTCGAGATCTAATCTAAGAAACACGGATATCATATCCCTTGATAATAGCGATAATTTGAATGCATTGTGGCTTGGGCAGTTTCTACGAAATACATTCCATGAAAATGCGAAACTCTGTAAATAAATCGGTGATATGACGCTATGCTTTGTTGTCGTGCAGCGCAGCAGATGAAATGTTGATCAGATTTACAATTGGGATTCGAAAAGCGATCATAATTAGAGAGGAGGGAGTATTGGTGAGTGTTCGAAACATTACGAGAAAAATTAACCTATTCTTAGGAATCTAGGAAAGCACCAGCCAAAGTTTCGATTTCAAATGTCAGTCGACACTGTTTTATGCACCTTTGACGGTGGGCTTAAAGGAATTCCCAACTAAAACCTATAGGAAAACTCCAAAGTCAAATTTCAAATGTCAGTCCAAAGAAAATAACCATTCCACTAGTCGCCGCTAGGAGATAGTGTATAGGGGTATATGTAGGCGCTTAGCCCCAGTGCGCACCCAATCCCATCGTATCAATCTGTTTAGTACTGATGACGTCACAGTCACTTGATAGTATATCACGTCTTCCATTAACATGTCATTCGGACTGCTTGATGTGGTTATTTACACCCAAGTTTCTACAAGCCACACTGGCACACCCAATTATAACGTATTAGCACTTTCTCTACTGCTGATGACGTCACAGTTACGTGATGTCTTCTTTGGATACAAGCCAAATTTGGACCAAGAATGGTCGCCTAAACACTCCCATGCGCCCCCGGAAATGCCCTTTCTCTATACTACTCCACGACTGCGCAATCGCACCATGACGTCACCGGTCAATGCGACAGTACTTGATCTTTTTCTACACCACAAGAGTTTCAATACGACACAGTGCACGCTATATTTCATGATGATGATCCCGATGATGGTCCACCTATTGCGAAACACTCTTCGACTGCGATATGATAATGTGATAAATTATTTATTGATATACACAATCTATTATTTTCAATGTAAAGCATGGAAATTTCATGCATGTATTCGTACATGTATTTTCATAACGGTATGCTGGTAATCAATTCAATAACATTATTGCCCATTTACAAGATATCTTGCAGGAAATGTGTTCTTTTGCGTTGTATATAGTTATTGCTTCAAAGAAGTAAATAATATTATGATAATCGAGGTGTAAAATTGTTTTGATTCGAATCTTTCGTTTACGAAAAAAATTGAGATTGCCCAGTATACCGCGTGGTCTTTCAATCAATTATGAAAAAGAAGAAAAAAAATAATAAAGCTTTGAATATTCGTCAGTTTTTGAGATCAATTATGCGATTTCTGTTGAGTGTATAAGAAAGAAGTGCCACCTTCTGTCATTTTTTCTGGAGATATTATTTCCAAAAAATCTGTTCGTTTTGAGCATGCGCAGATTATAGTTGGTACCCAATCAATCGTCCGCATTGTATACGGGGAACGGTGAGCACGCAGTTTATCTTTAAGATGTAACTGATTCGAACTTGATGAATCATTTTGCTTCTTGATTAACAACAATCGGAGTAATGCGTACCTTCTGTCGGCAAATTTTTGCCGACGTGGAAATTAAGGTTTGAGAAAAGTTGTTTGATTTGTATATATCCTAGCTTGTCATATACACCGAGCAGAGAATATAATTTCATTTTTTTTTGGCGGAAACTTTTATAATTAAAGCAAGTAATCGTAAATACGGCACTTGTTATAAAAATTTGAACTGAATTATATAGAATTCTGCTGATATTTTTCGTGAAATACAACCTTCGATGCCGCTAAAAGCAAACTTGAACGCCAGACAATGAGTCTGAATGGCTGTTGAATATCTCGATGAGGGGAATGATAATAGATCACGTGCCCGGGCGCGCGACGATAAAGTCCGGTATATTGTCCGGGTCCCGTTTGGTTGACAGGTTGTAGAATACATTACGAGAATAATGGTCGGTCCCCGCCGCGGGCAAATAACTTTGCGTTGCGACCTGCATCAGTTTTAAGGGCAGCAGAAGCACAGGGGCGGGTCACGGGACTCGAAACAAAATCACCCGTAAAATTAGCCACGTGCCTTAAAAAAACATCGTATACATTCATATATATTTGTTTATATTCCATCAGCCTAATATGGCGGTCGCCTATTATGCGATAAATACAATCCCATCCCCTACGTAACAACACATCCAAGTTTGGGGCAAATATTACTATAGATATTCCTTTATACTATTATATTACTATAGATATACCCTTATACTATTATATTAACATTATTAAGTCGAGATTGACACCTATCTTATCAACCTGTAACCATCTGGGCCATCTATACGCGATAAGACGGACCCTGGGATCGTGTGTATCCATTTTCAGCCTACTTTCGGCAACTTTTTGAGGAAATTCGCCAAGATCAACACCACGTGATTTCGTCAGCCAATCAGCTAAACTCAACCGGCGTTACCCCAACGTACCCCGTCACGAATTAACAAGGCGAAATTATAATTTTTGACATATTTATGACGTTTTGAACTTTATAGGACTTTGCCATTTTCAGAATCTATTCCCATGTAGAGACAAGTTTCTAGTGTAATCAACTACTCCTACTATTTTTATCAGAAAGGTTCTGAAACTTGTAGACATGTTTGAAGATTTGCATCACCTATTTGTGACATGAAATATTCATTACCCAGACTTGGACTTTGTCGACTTTCTGCATATATTCCAATATATAGAGCATGTTCTTGTGTAATTAACTAGTCACACAGTTATTACTGGATGTTTCTGAAACTTTGTACACATGTTTAATATGGTTTGAAGATGTGCATCTCTTATTTATGACCTGAAATATTTCGTCAAAATTACCAGGTCTTCAAATGAATTTCTTCAAATATTCATGTAATGAGTGCTGATAACCTGAACAGCAAGCTATTTTATATTATAATATTCCATAATTATACCCCCCACCCTGCAATAAAGCTGGGGGAGGGGTACAGGATCGGCTTGTCCGTCCTGTAAATAAAATTTTGTCCGCACTAATAATTTTGCTTCTATTTTAATACATTTACCATGCGATTCACACATTTGTTACAGAGTTATCGCCCTTCCTATCCTTGGGTTTTATTTATACTGTATTGTAATATTACCCAGAACGGGAGACTTGTGTCTTGCAGGGCGGAGGGTATCTCAGTTATCCCTTAGGATAACAGTTACATCTAGTTTATATTGAATTGGGTCGGTTATCGTGACAATAAGAATGGTCGAATATTGATATTTCGGTGCAGCGACGTTGTTTGACAATGCAGACGTACGTACACCAAAGGTTAATTGAATGCTTGATGTGAAAGTGTAAAATTCCAAGATTTTTGTATCTATACATAACGCAGTTAGAACAACGGCGTCATGACATTTAATGTCATTCAGAAAGTGAACAAACAGAAAATATCCAATTCTATTTACGATAACTGTTAAGTGTACATCGTAGAGATCGATTCTAATATTGTAGCGATTAATATGAGGGCACCCGCATCGTACAAATCGTTCTCTGTGAACGGAATGTTCTTCATTGACCTGCAAAACCGTTATGGTAATCCTATCATAACAGTATGTTAATCTGGATTCTGGAAGATATAAGATTTTTTTTTTTTTGCTCGGAGCAAAATTTGAGTTGGGTTTGGAACGGGTGTGAGGGGTGCATCGTGGTAAAAGGTAAGAATATTTGCAAGAAATCTGGGAAGTTTTCACTGGAATTCTCTATAACACTGGGAGATAGATATGACTATAGACGACATGCCGAAATTCCGAGGCTTCCTTTTATACTGGAAGAAGTGTTTGTGGTAGCGGTACCATATGAGTTTCACAATATATTATAGTACAGCAGGTGTACCATAGTAAAACTACACATCCATGTACTACAAGTATCACAACTCTGGTGTTCTATGAATTGTAAAAACCTTTAACATCGCATCGACCCTTAACGTAGCAATACGATGTTAAGGGTCCACATGTCAGCCCTTAACATCACAATGCGATATAACGAATTATATAATCCAATATAAAGAATTACTCATCCGTTTTAACGAATTACTAATCCGTTAAAATGAATTACGTTATCTGTTATAAAGAATTACTAACCTGTTATAACGGATTACTCATTACTCATAATCCGTTATTACGAATTACGTAATAACGTGATTCGTAATAACGGATTATTGTTCTATTATAACGATTTAATAATTCGTTATAACGGATTACGCAATTCGTAATAACGAATTATTAATTCGTTTTATCGGATTATGAGTAATCCGTTATAACGGACTAGTAATCAGCAATAACTGATTAGTAATACGTCATAACGAATAACGTAATTAGTTATAACGGATTAGTAATTCGTTATAATGGATTATGTAATTCTATATAACGGATTATTAATCCGTTATAGCGAATGATGAGTAATCCGATGTAACGGATTAGTAATCCCTAATAACGGATTACGTAATTCGATGTAACGGATTAGTAATTCGTCGAATCGGATTGGTAATTCGTTAAAAAAGATTACGTAATACGTAATAACGAATTATTAATCCGGTATATATTCATCCCGTTCTACGATAAAGAATCACGAATTAACTAATTCGTTATAACGGATTAGTGAATCGTTATAACGGAGTACTGGATCTCAAATTTTATTTATTGGGGCACTAACGGGGCGTCGTACTCCCTGACCGCTCACCAGTAAATGGTGATGAATTGTTATATGCATATATTTGTCATTACCTCATGATGACAGGAGTAGTATACAACGCGCAAGATAAGTCAGTTTCCCCCCAATGTTTTTTTTGACGTCACAATTGAGGGTGTGGCGCTATCTCTACACTATGGATGCAAGGGAGACAACTCGGGCATTGGGGGGTTATTGGGGGGGTTGGGGGGTTATTGGGGAGGTGTGCAAAAAAAAAAAAAGTTCCGGCAAAAAAAAAAAAAAAATGTATTCATGCGCGGTGATGCGGTTTGGCCGCGGTTTTGGCGGTGATTCGGTCTCGGGAAAAAGCTTCCGCGGAGAAAAAGTAGTCCCTAGATAAAATGGTGCGATGGGGTCGAGTGAGGTATCAAAGTGAAGGTTAGGTGAAGGAGCATCTAATGGGTTGGGTGTGGGGTTGACATATCGGCCTTCTGCGCATGCGCGGCGGCCGAAGGGTATGAAAATAGCCTTTTTGGAGCTATGGGAGCCCCTAGTTGACCGATGGGGTCGAGTGAGGTATCAAAGTGAAGCATTCATGAAGAGTCATCTGATGGGCTGGGCGCGAGGTTGAACTATGGGCATTCTGCGCATGCGCGGAGGCCCAAGGGTATGGAAATAGACGTTTTGGAGCTAGGGAAGCCCCTAATGGACCAATGGGGTCGAGTGAGGTATCGATATGAAGCATTCGTGAAGGGGCATCTGATGGGCTGGGTGTGGGGTTGAAATATCGGCATTCTGCGCATGCGCGGTGGCCAAGGGTATGGAAATAGCGGTTTTGGAGCTAGGGGAGTCCCTAATGGGCCAATGGAGTCGTAGGAGGTATCAAAGTGAAGCATTCGTGAAGGGGCATCTGATGGACTGGGCGTGGGGTTGAGGAAATATCGGCATTCTGCGCATGCGCGGTGACCCAAGGGTATGGAAATAGACGTTTTAGCGGAGCTAGGGGAGCCCCTAATGGTCCAATGGGGTCGAGTGAGGTATCAAAGTGAAGCATTCGTGAAGAGGCATCTGATGGACTGGGTGTGGGGTTGACATATCGGCATTCTGCGCATGCGCGGTAGCCCAAAGAACCATGAAAAATAGCCTTTGGGTAGGGGAGCCCCTAATGGTCCAATGGGATCGGAAGTGAGGTATCAAAGTGAAGCATTCCTTGAAGGGCATCTGATGGACTGGGTGTGGGGTTGAATTGGTCATTCTGCGCATGCGCAGGTGGCCCAAGGGTATGAAATAGACGTTTGGCATCTAGAAGAGCCCCTGTGGTCCAATGGGGTCGAGTGAGGTATCAAAGTGAAACCTAGGTGAAGGGGTATTTTATGGCTGGGTGGGTGCATGTAAAATTTTTCCTGAAAAAAAAAAAAATACGGAACACGGACTTTATCGAAAAACCTGGGAAAATGCCTATATGGGGTATGAGGGGTATATAGGTCGCCGGGCTTAACGGGGCTTGTCTATCAACAGAGTTATCTTTCCCTAGTTCCAGGGTGGGTGTATGTGAAAATTTTCCTGAAAAAATACGGAATACGGACTTTATCCTAAATTACGGGAAAATACCTATATGGGGTATGGGAGGTATAGGACCATCTTGGGAAACGTA